>JAGFBZ010000344.1:0-62500 GCA_018398805.1 Hirundichthys speculiger | reverse complement strand
AACACATGTTCATACCACTCACCGACTCCACCCATCTTTGAACTTGATTCCCACAATGCATTGTTTTCTGTGTATTTTTACATGTCTTGTCATGTCTTGCATGTTTTGTTAAAAACAGTCTATCTTTCCATGTCATTCATGTACATGAAGAGGGTTTGAAAACTCCTGAACACTGCTATTCCCAAGTACCCTCTAGCCTGGTGAGTGAGCGCTAACGAGCTTCACATCACAACAGGCACACTGGACTAATGATGACCCAATCTCCCCGTCTGTACCACAGCAGGACTCCTTTCAGTGTCCCTCATGGAGCTGAGGGTTTGGCTGATGTGAAACAATCCTTTTAATGATCTCGCCACTGACAAATGTCAGGCAAAAAGCTGCCAAGAAAAAGCCAGTGGAAAGAGCAACAAAAGTTGTTTCAGCGCTCAAACAGGAATGAGAAGGGGCTGCAACTGTGTAAACCAACATAAGAGACATTTCCAAAACATGGCCACATGGACGTCCTTCTCAGGAGAGCTCCGCTGCATAGCGTGAACCGTTGTAATCACAGCTGTGGGTGGCGCAAGTAAACTTTTCACTCATTAAAATTGAAACTTTGGACCTCATTTTCCCTCTTCTCTCCTCCCATCTTAGTTCACATCTTCAATTATTCAAGATTCCAGATGAAAGGACATATTTTGTGTTGCATTAGATTCAGTTAATGCCAGTTTGGCAGGTTTGAGCACAGAAATGACACATTTGATTATATCCACTGAAGTTTGTTACTTCTGCAAACTGAAGTCTATCTGATCTTGAATAAACTGAGTCAAAGTAGCAAACAGGACATAAATCGGCTGAAAAATCAGTTTTACCTTCACGTTACATATTCCTGCAGGAATAATATTATTATATATGAGCTGTCATGTAGCATACAGCATGACAGCATTGGTATAAAAACAATATACACTAATATACTAAGCTTGTACCTCTGAATTGCATTTTTATTTTAAAACTTGAAATATTTTATGTTCTCTTATTCAAAAAGCACTAATCAACAACCTTAAATCATCTTTAAACTGTTTCATCTCCATCCTGATGTATCTTTACTTTAAACTGAAGGAGGCTCAACATTTCTGTATGAGGAAACACTTAATGCAAGCAGTTATAAAAAAAAAAAAAGGGAACTGCATTTCAACAGGAAGGCAGAACCAGACTGGGTGAAGATTGTCTCTGGTGTCGGTTCAGCTGAGGTGAGGGGGGGGAACAAAGAGATATATCAGCTAACATTTAACAGGTTGGGGGTACGGCCGGTCCACACAGAGAAATTCAGCCCTGCAGCCAGTTACAAGGAGGGGGGGGGGTTACCAACTGTGGGAGAGAAACAGACGTAGATTAAATGCAATGGCGTACAAATACAGAGACAGAGGAGAAGCCTGTCTCTAAACATGAACTTTTACTTGGAGTACTCATTAAAAAAAACCTCTGTGAGATTATGAGGTGGTTTTCTGATTGTTACCTTTGTCAGTTAATAAATATGTTTATCTCTTTTCTGCAGGTTCAGGTACAACTGGAGATCCACCTGTCCTCACACACGCACACACACACTCTGCTGTAGCCACGCGCACCACCAACCAGCATGTTTCCTGGGACCCTCCTCCAGCTGTGATGCCCTCCTTCAGCACTCCTGTGCTTCTCCTCTCTGTCCTGCTGTGCGTGTCGGTGGCCCAGCAGCGATCGGACCTGGCTTATGTCACCCAAAACACCTTTTCCTACTACTCCTGCGGCCAGGACCCGCCTCCCTGCAGCCCCTCCTCACTGACAACCTGCAGATGCAAAGACATCCAGCTTTCCACGCCGCACCACCCCCAGTCGAACCCGACTCCTGTTTTCTGGACGAAACATTTAACGGTTTGGTTCACGACCCCTTCCAGCGTGGCGCGTCTGCTCAACAACTCGGAGGTGAAGCACCTTACACTGGTCCACTGTGGAGGATCCAAGGGGGCGTCCTCTTCTTCCCCGGACGGGCATTTTGTGGTGAAGCACCTGGAGAGGCTGACGGTGGTAAACCTGCAGGAGACGCCGGTTCACCTCCATCCTGAAGCAATCAGAGTCAAGAGCGCGGGATCGAACGCTAACCTAGACAGAGATAATGGCTTTCACTTAGACACCAACAGATACAACAGGGACAGAGACACCAACATGGATCTCGATGCAGACGCCATGAGAGGTTCTTTGTCCTCAACGCAGATCCAAGACATGCTTTTGGGCAGGGAACTGGGAGCAGCATATCATGAACAGGCCAGACTGGGAATCATCCACTGCTCCGTGCTGGACTGGGGAGCAGTGGTGAAAGCCTACACCGTCCAAACGCACATAGACAGTGATGGCAGGCTGCCTTTCCCTGACCTCCACCTACCAAGACTACCAGAGGCTTCCGTCATATATGTAAGCTTCGTGTACTGATGAAAAGTTTCCCTCAGCAGGAGGAGAACTCAGCGTTCATGTGCACAGTGGTCCAAACCAGCTTCTTCTGGCAGACGTCACTTCTGATTTATATTCTGGCCTCCAAATAATCCATTTGTTTAATTAAAGTGGGAGATGAAAATGCTTGTCAGTGAACATTATGTTGCCTTCAGTTAGGCTCACAAATTCAGCTGGACTTTTTTGGCAGAGGCAATAAAGACTTAGAGCTATTTACTTATTGACATTTCCAAGACTTTGTAAGAGTAAACACAGAAACACAAAAACAGGCATTGACCCAAAAACCGTTTCCCAAACACCCCGTACTTGCTTTAACTGTCTTAGCAGTTTTCTAAAAGTCATCTCATAAAAAAAAAAAAAAAAAATCACCCAACTTTTCCGACGTAAACTGATTGTATTTGTAATGAGTTTGTTGTAGAAATATTTTTCTGAGAAACGTCTTGAATCATTCGGTTCACCTTTTTCTTTACAACTGGTCAAAAACTTTGCATTACTTTGCAGTTATTTATCTGCATAGTACAGCAAAGATATTCTCAATAATGAGTAACAACCCAGAACCTGAAGAGGTGTCTTTTCATTCCCAGCTGTTGTGACGTTTATCGGATAAATAAAAGTTAAAGAAAACACGGGGATAAAAAGGGAATTCCTGTTTCTTGTTTAACTCTGAGCCACGGAGGCAGAAACGGATCTTCTGTCAGGAACTGAGTTCTGCAGAAGCTGCCACAGGTGCAGTAAACGAGACTCGACCTGTAAACCTCAGTTAACCAGCTGTTTTACCTCAGCCTGTATCTACGCCACTGTGAGCAGAGTCAGTGTTACGTGTATCTGACACTTTTAATAATGCCACGCTAAAGCTCGGTTTCTAGACTGTGCTTGTTTTAAAGATGACAATGTAATGTTTAACATTGGGGCATTTGTTTGATATGTTTTTAAGAATAAATAGTGAGTTTTGTGTTGAAGCAACAAGAAACTTCTGCGCTCTTTTTTAGGCTCTGCGGGTCCTCCTATAATGTTTGACAATGTCGGCTTCACTCTTGTTCAGTCTTTCTCTCGTCAGTGGAGGGCAACGTGAATGTAAAATATATTTATGGAAGCTGGCATCCAAAAGTCTGACTTTAGTCTTCTGTCAGAAAGACTGCAGCTATTCCTTGGATGGATTAACCCTTGTGCGATGTTAGGGTCTTTTGGACCCATTTTCAATCTTTACTAAAATAAAAATCATACAAGTAATACTTTTTTCAACTTGAAACTCATTGTCCTTGGCTTATTTTATGTGAGGGGCATGGAGGATAACTTTTTTGGCGGGAGCTCCCACTCTACACCCCCCCTTTACATTTACATCACACTCAGGGTGTTTGGGTCCAAAGGACCCCAATGTAAAACAATAGGGCAGTAGTCTACAGCTTTAGTGTGAACATTGGAATAGGACCATATAGATTGTTGCATACCTATGTACATACATATGATGCATGCACAAGGAGGTCAACAGGGACAGCCCTGAGTGCACCTTACTGTCCCACAACCACCCTTGATCAAAGGGGGTGGGGCTTCGCGACCACGCCATTATGCAACAGGAATCCTACATCCCAGCCCCTGTGTGTGCTAGAGACATGATGCATGCACCAGGGGGTCAACAGGGACAGCCCTGAGTGCACCTTACTGTCCCACAACCACCCTTGATCAAAGGGGGTGGGGTTTGCTACCACACCACCCGCAACACAAATCCCACAATCAAGCCCCTGTGTGAAATCAATTCCATGCAATAAATATCAATAGTACTGAAGGCCTGCTTTCCTTTATTTATAAGCAAGTTGACTGCAGTATTGATCATAACTGTTTTACTGTATGTGATGTATTTATAGATAATATAGAAGAGGTCAAGGTACATGGTACCTGATATGGTCTAATAATAGTATCAATAGTGGCTTGGAGGTCAGACTCCACCCCCTTGGAATGGGGGTGGAGTCTTACCAGTCCCCAATGTAGATTGGGGACTGGTAAGAAACCACCCACAAGCAACACCCTGGTGAAGACAGTGTGTCTTTGGCCCTCACAAGGGCTAAGTTGTGGGATTCGTCGCATGCATAATGGCAAAACTCCACCCCCCAAGGTGACAGTCAGTACAGGGAAGGTCAGTGACATCACAGCAATGCACCAGTAACCCTCCAGTGAAGACAGCGTGTCTCTAGCCCACACAGAGGCTGAGAAGTGGGATTTGTGGCGTGTGTGATGGCGAAACTCCGCCCCCAAAGGTCGAGGTCATCATAGGGAGGGTCAGTGATGTTAAGTCTACCCACCAGTAACCCACTAGTGAAAATAGCATGTCTCTAGCGCACACAGAGGCTGAGAGATGGGATTCGTGGCGTGCGTGATGGCGAAACTCCGCCCTCAAAGGTCGAGGTCATCATAGGGAGGGTCAGTGATGTTAAGTCTACCCACTAGTAACCCACTAGAGAAAATAGCATGTCTCTAGCCCACACAGAGGCTGAGAAGTGGGATTTGTGGCGTGTGTGATGGCGAAACTCCGCCCCCAAAGGTCGAGGTCATCATAGGGAGGGTCAGTGATGTTAAGTCTACCCACCAGTAACCCACTAGTGAAAATAGCATGTCTCTAGCGCACACAGAGGCTGAGAGATGGGATTCGTGGCGTGCGTGATGGCGAAACTCCGCCCTCAAAGGTCGAGGTCATCATAGGGAGGGTCAGTGATGTTAAGTCTACCCACTAGTAACCCACTAGAGAAAATAGCATGTCTCTAGCCCACACAGAGGCTGAGAAGTGGGATTTGTGGCGTGTGTGATGGCGAAACTCCGCCCCCAAAGGTCGAGTTTATCATAGGGAGAGTCAGTGATGTCACAGCTTCCCACCAGTAACCCTCCAGTGAAGACAGTGTGTCTCTAGCCCACACAGAGGCTGAGAAGTGGGGCTGGTGGTGTGGAAAAAAGCGTTTCAAATAGGCTCCGCCCCCTCAGGTTGGAGAAACCTAGTGGTAGGTCAGTGACCTAAAGGACATCCTCAAGTTTCCTCCGGTGAAAACAGAATGTCTCTAGCCTGCACAGGGGCTAAGTTATGGTATGAAACCCCAAGGGGTCCAAAGGACCCCTTAACACCCCGAGAGTGCAGAAAATCCTAACATCACACAAGGGTTAAACTCGGTTTATTTTTCCACTTAAAGAACCTGGTACAGGAGGGGTTGTCTAATGTTGTGATTCTCTGCAGTATACAAATAAACAATATGTAAGTGATGAAGAAGTCATAAACAGCATGTAACATAAAGATCGATATCCAAGGTAACAAATTACTCAGAATGGTCACCAGAGGGCGCCCCAGATCACACAATTGCTTAAGAAAAACAAAGTAAAAGACGGCAACTGCCCTTTGAGTTAACATTGTCGGATAAACAAACCATCCGTGACATTCAACACATTATTTCAACATCATTATATGCCGGGGTTGTACATCAGAACATGAAATCATGTTTAAAGTTTATATGTTAGAATATATCAAACATAGCATCAAACAGTCCCTGCAAATAATTTCACCCATTTTAGCTTCACCTTACCAGCCATACGAACCAGAAAACCAGTGACCAGGTAAAGCGAACTTACTCGACATACACGGTTGACAATGCGAACTGAATGCTAGCGCCATCAACCGCTGGGCACCGTCTGTCCACCTTTATCAGTCTCCTCCTACTCGGGACCACTCGGGTCTGTCCGGTAATCCTCGGCTCCCTCTGACGGCAATAACCAGGGAAGTTTGCACAGTGAGGCTTTATGAAACTCTGAAACACTTGAAGCAATTGCGCCGCTAATGTGTCAAGGATTTGAAACAATCTGACGCCTCCCTCACACACCATTGTAATCAGTGTGTTTGGATGCTGTTATCTATGAGGGACCATCAGGGACTTTATTCAGAATTAGCACACACACACACGAAACCAAACTCTCACATACGTATGTTAGGTCAGAATTTTCTTAACTCTCCAGGTCCAGAATTAGTGCAGTTAGTGGTTCTCATTTTTGTATTGTTACACATTAGTTACATATTGGTATTAATATTGTTATTGATAACATTATTAATATTTTGGTGTTGGAAGGATAAATGACATGACCTTTTAGCTTGAATCATACAGTTCATTGTTCATATGTTCATATCACAGTGTCTTAGTTCGGCCTTACTGTATGTTTGTCTTTACTTTGTATTAGACATGTAGCAAACTACCCTAGCTGTAACCGGTTAAAACACGTGGTTAGAGACAAAGACCTGGCCAGGTAAACAAAATGGCATTGTGGGATATGTAGTCTTTCTTCTTTTTCAGGAAATGCCGACAGCGGATTGGAGCAGAAGACGATGACGTGGCGTCAACAGATTGGACAAGTGAATGGAGGACCAGACTGACCAATGGGAGATCCTAGTCTAACCCGCGGCTCCTCCCCATCTTGTGATGCACATTTCTGTTTAAACTGTTGTTTTGTTTTGTTCACACTCCCCTCATGCTAGAGACCGCCTCTGCCAGGGAGAATCTAATCTGGTCAGATGACACCAAAACTGAACTCATGGGGCATGCATACGGCATACGGTACTGGGAAACCTCATATAACTGAAGGAAGGACGAATGGAAAAATTTACAGACATTGTTTTTTTGCTGCCATCCACCATGATGGTGAAGATGATTTCACCAAGACAATGATCTCAAACACACAGCCAAGGAAACTCCCAGCTAGTTTAGACAAAGAAAATAAAGCAGCCAGAATGATCAACCCAGTCAGGTGACTTGAATCTAATTAAATTAATTAAAATCTGTGGAAAGAACTAAAGACCAGAGTTCACAGGACCTTCAAGATTTTGAAGAAATCCCACCTGAGCAATACCTGAGACTAGTTTCTCTGTACAGGAGGCGTCTTGAAGCTGTCATCACCAGCAAGGGTTTCTGTACGGGTTCTTTGGGTCGTTACCAACATCGAGTTAACGTTTCATATCAAAAGCACCTTCAGAAATATTTTTACTGAGAAAAATGGTGACGTGTTCAAAACTTATTTTACAGTTGGAAATACTCTTACACATGTGAAATACTATTACAAGCACAAGTTACATATTGGATTTGCACATATTGAAACTGCGTAGGAGGATTTATTTCTTTGATGTGGTAAAGCAGTTAAGTTTCAGCTGTTTGCTTGCCACAGTGAAGTCAACTCAGCAACCAAAAACCAGTCTAACCATGTTGTCTCTGGAAATGCACCCCCCTCTGCAGTCACACACAGATAAAACTACTGGACTTCCTGTCTTCACTCCGGCTTAAGAGCGCAATTTTCTTTCTCGTGTTTATTAAAAGTGATTAGATGGGAAGCTTATATCTTATGAAAACTTATAGCTTTGTCCATGACTCGACAGCACATTTCTGAAACTGAAGGCTTGTGCTCTTGTTCAATGTGTCTTTATAGTGTTTGTACATATATGCATGTTTCTAAAAGCTGGACCATTACATTTTACCCAATAAAATAAAACTGATGTTATTGTGTCAATAATGTTTCATGCGTTCATTCAGATTTTGCGTGTTCTCCCTGCACCTGTGGGGTTATTTTTTTCCCGGATACTCCATCTTTCTCCCACAGTCCGGAAACGTGTATTTCAAGTTAATTGTATTTGTGGTTGTTTGTCTGCATGTCACGCTGGAATGGAGGACCGGCAGCCTGTCCAGAGAGTAGCCCTGCCTTTTGCCCGAGGAGATCTGGGATAATCTTCAGCAGATGGCCCTGCACAGGTGTGAGTAGGTGTGAATAATGGATGGATGGATGTAGCTAAAACAATTACATTTGAGTCATTTAACATTCAGAACTAACTCTGGATTTGATGGAATTCACATCCCCTGTTAAATCAGACTAGGTGAGTTTACATACATGAAATTCAGTGTTTCAGTGAAGATGGAGCAAAATATGATGTGGTGACATCAATTTGATTACTTTCTTTATTGTCCCAGAGAGAGACAAACATAAATCTTCCAGTTTATCAGCAGCCAGTATGACGGTACCTGAATGTCTGTAAGTTTGACTTTTATATGGTCCCAGCTCCATTACCAGTTTGGAACGTACCAGTGCTAAAATGTACATAAGCTTAATGTGAACCCATCCGTTATCTATGCCTGCTTTAGGTGAAAGGCAGGGGTACACCTGGACAGGTCGCCAGTCCATCAGGGCCAGATGTAGATTAACAATCATGCACACTCACAATCACTCCTACAGGAAATTTAGAACCACCAATTAACCTGATACATGTCTTTGGGAGGAAGCAGGAGTACCTGGAGGAAACCCACGCAAGCAGGAGAACATGCAAACTCCACACTGGAAGGAGCTGAGGTTCAAACCAGGAACCTTCCTGCTGCGAGGCAACAGTTCTAACCACCAAGCCACCGTGCTGTACGAATCCTACATTTCGAATTTTATTTTAAATGTAAAAAGGTTTGTTTTCTTTTTTTTAAACCCAAAGAAATGTTGTATATTCATACTTCGTGTATATGTACAAGAACTATGGAATAACCTTAACAAAGTTCCACCCAAAATGAAATACTTGTTTTAGAGTTACAGAAAGAAACTTTATATCATCAATAAGAAAAAAATAACACACTGAGACGTTTTTAACTTTGTAAAGAGAGATCTAAGGGCACTGAGATGAACTTTATAAATAAATATATAAATAAGAAGTCTCATCAAAGTCTTTTGGGATCCAGCAGTGTTTCTTTTCAGTGGCCTGTGGTACACTTCTACAACTGAGCCACAAGAGGGCAGCAGATACATTTGAGTCGAAGAGGGGAACTGAAACGAAGAAGAGAGGACTCAAAGTTGTGTACGTTTAAAACTCTAATTTAACAAATGTCTTATTATAATGAACAACAAAAAAAAGAGAGAGAGGAAAAAGGAAAAAAAAACGTGTAGTGTTTTTTTTTTAATTTTATTTTTTGTCCGTGGTGGTTGTCCGTGGTAGGAACTATTGAAGCGGGTCTGACAGGTTAAATTAACTATGTTACCGTTTACATTGGTTTACAACGCAAGACCTTTTAATTTAATATGATTTGTTTTATATCCACGTGAATTAAATCACCAGCTAGACTCAGACACATAAGCTAGCATGTGATTTAGAAAGAGATCCGTTTACAGGTGTGTTCAGTGTGACACCTCCACGTGCAAAGGTTAATATGTATATTTTGTTTTTAAATGTTTTTTTTCTTGTTTTATAGAGATCACTGGTTATAATGAGACCCAGCTGCTTCCATCTCCTGCTTTCTGCTGCTGAGGTTTGTGATTTAATAATTACTGCGGTCCTGATGCACGTGCGTGCGAGGTTGCGCCCGCACCTGCTGGAGAGCTGCTTATTTGCATGATGAACGTGCAAAGAGCCCTATGAATGCAAACTGATGCCGCCTGTTGATCCCGCACCTGAGAGGTCAACACCTGAGGAGGAGGGCCGGCTGAGTTTGCGCACGAGGAGGAGAAATATTTCCTGTCAGAATTTTAAATGTAAAAAAAAAAAAAAAAAAAAATCTATTAGGCATTATGTTCATTGTTATACACTCGGGGTTCACCAGTCTGAATGCACACTGTAAATACTGGACTGGCTGAAACTAAAGGGCTTTCCCTCCTCTTTTCCCCTCCAAGTGCGTCCTCAGCCGCGCCGCCGCCGTCCCCTCACCGGCAGTTCAGCACTAAAACATTTTTATAATCAGGCGTTATTGTTCGCAGCCTCCTTGTGGGAGATGCGCCCATGTTCATTTTTTTAAAAGGGCAAATCAGCCATAATTCAGTTTATAAACTGCTGCGCGCGGGGGAGAAATGCCTGGATGAATATTCATTAGAGCCCGCCCGAGCTGCCACGCTCGGTGATTCATTAGGCATATGTAAATATCACTCACTTTAATTGGCCCTAAACTGACTCAACATAATGTTGTCATTAGCAAATTATTACTTATTTGTGATAGTAATGGTACGGTATGGCGCGCGGAGCCCGAGCTCCACATATATGATTGCGATGGCAGCTCTTTTTATTCACTGGGCGTCTGCGGGTTCTGATGGATCTGCAGCGGTCCGAGGGTGTGTGAGGCTGGATGTCGGTGTGTGTGGCGAGGCTGGATGTCGGTGTGTGTGGTGAGGCTGGATGTCGGTGTGTGTGGTGAGGCTGGATGTCGGTGTGTGTGGTGAGGCTGGATGTTGGTGTGTGTCTGGAAAAGCCTGCATTTGATTCCCTGCAACACGAGCCTCCTCAGATACACACACACACACACACACCCGTAAAACACGTGAAGTCATTTGATTCAGCCTTGAATGATGGACTGAAAAAAAGAAAAATGTTTCCTCACTGAAACACTTTATTCAACTTTTGCTTAAAAATAAATAAAACAAATCAAGACAACAACGGGGAAAATTTCAATTTATTTTACCCAAAGTGTAATTAACAGATTTTTTTTAAAGCCTCCAGGGTAATTAGACAATACAGGGGGGAAAAAAATATCAAATGTGTTTCAAAGGTGGGAAATGTAATGTACATGTTTCTGAATAAATTGACAGGGTTTTGTAAAATAATTTCTCTTATTCTTGAATTATTCACAAAATGATATTTAATTGACAACTCACATGAAAATCATATTAAATCCAAACACAGCACATTTAAAAAAAAAAAACAGTTAGGCTTTGAATGAAATTTAAACAGAAAAAAAATAATTTGTTGGTCAGTTTTGATACCTAAAGATGCTGTAGGTTGTCATGTAAACACAGCGTTCAGCTGGATGCTGTTGGTCTAAAAGGACTGCAGTCAGCTGTCACAAGCTTCTAATTCAGCGTCTCTGCAGTCGTGTGCCTCCAAGTTCTTGTTGCCATCCAACCTGAGCAAAACCAGTCATTTATTTTACTTTACATGCTGTTAAAAATGGATCAGTCAAAATTGAAATAAAACTGTCACAACTCTTCATACGTTTAGGTCTATTCTGCATGAATTTTTATTTTAACACAAAATGCATTCGGTGATAACCTTGATGTATTTTAAGTTATTAATGGCAGTGTGTGTTCCTTTTTTATGAAAACAACTGTTAATAATTTTGGTACTTTTTTCTTTTATTACCATGTGTTTTAGACCTTCTGCAGCCCCTGAACTGGAGAAGTGATTCACCTGCAGGTTTGCATCAGGTATTTTAGTTTCTGATGTGAAGCTACAGATTTTGCGAAGTTTTTTTTTTTTTTTTTTCAAGTACAGCTTCAAACTGGTCCCATACGCTTGTTAGCAGTCATAGTGGGAACATACGTAAACCACAAAGTCAATATAGCTTAGAAAAATAGATAAATAAAAACTCAACACGCTGTTTGTGGCATTTACCAAAACCCTGTGACTGACACGGAGATCTCTGCTGTCCCGTTATTAAAACAAACTCCTGCCGTATATGTTTAAGATAAAGAACCTCCTCGCCTGTCACGGTCTGCCCAGCACGACTGGCTTTGGAGTTTTATAGCGGCAGCAGCAGTTTGAAACAACAACCATGACAAAACAGGCCCACAAAACAGAGGGAGAGGCAGAGACAAATAACGATATATGTGTGTGTGTGTGTGTGTGTGTGTCTGAGAGAGTGTGAGGGAGCTAATAAAGTAATGTGATGGATGATCTCCTTTCTCCCAGAGGGACCAGCACCATGTAAATTGGCCCACACAATGCATTATGGATAAGGCAGTTGAGATTATAGCTTGTTAATGTGTCCCTCCCCTCCCTCCCTTCCCTTCCCTCCCTCCCTCCGCTCTGCATTTCACTATGTGTCTCTTCATCCCTCTGTTTCGGCTCAGGCAGTGACATGGTCACCTCATTGTCGGGGGGGCCCGGGTCTTTTAGCTGCAGATGGAGACGAGCTACGCTGCAGAGCTCTGCCAGGCTCGCTGGCCTGAGTTTATGTACTCTCTCTCTCTGCATGAGACTCACACTGTGGAGACAACATTTTATTCTTTTTTCATTTGTTATCATGAGAAATTAACCTCCCATTTGGGGGCCGTGAAGTTGCTTTCACCTGCTTCATTTTTATTTTTTTATTTTTTTCCATAGTTAGTCCCCAATGTTGTCATAAGTGACAGAAAACAGTTGCATGTGTGTGGCATGTGAGAGAGAGGGAGCGGGCCAACCGAGCAGCAAGCAGAGATAGTCCATCAGCAGGGGTCAGGACTGGGGACATATGTCTCCTTCCTCCCTACACCCCCCCCCTTCAGGCCTCCCAGGGGAGGTTCACACCCCCCACAGCCTCCTCCGCCCTCACCCCAACTCACAGACTCGTCCAAGGATCTTTCGGACCATCTGCTGAAGCGGATCCAGAGGAGCTGGGCTGGAGGAAAGGCTGCCGTTGTTGTCGCTAACTAGCAGGGGTACTGTTATCTCTGTGGTGTGTGTGTGTGTGTGTGTGTGCGCGAGAGAGAGAGAGTGTGTAATTGCCTGCACGTGTCAGGGTGTCCAAGTGTAGATGGTCCCCAGCATATTTGCCCTCTAAAAACAAACTGTGGTGTATTCTGGGGAGATCTTCATCCTCTAAGCTTTAGAGTCTTTATGAGTTATTAATGAGAAAACAACACATTGTCTGTTTTATATGCGAGTGGTTAAATTAATTGGACTTATCCACATGCAGTTCAGTCTTTGATTCCTTGCTACACACATGCGCCACATTACATTCATCTGATTTAGACATGGCCTCCTTCATTGCACTCATCATGATAATTACATAAACTGTTTATAGTCCTGTGTAGACACAGTCTCTATCAATGCAACCTGCTCATAACCAATGTACCATCACTACGTACGAATATATAATTCTTTTCATTCGTCTACAATTCACAACATCAGCAAATATGGTATATAACATGTATGTTCCTCATACTGGTGCAGTTCTTGCACTTTTATTCATATTTATAATTATTTACAACCATCTTTTACATACGTAAATATCTTTCACTACTACAAATGCACTTCTGGTTCGATACAAACTGTATTTTTTTTATCAAATCTAATCTGATGAAGCGTTAACATGTCATGAACAAATGCAGAGGACATATTTCAGAGACTTTAATTATTTCAAAATAAATCAGCCAAAACCTGCTACTTTTGTATACAAAATCACCAACGTGTTTCACTGAACGGGTCGGTGTTTTAAAAATGAATCCTTTGTCTTCGGTAATTTAACTATTTCCACTGCAGTTCGGTGTCTCCTTTTTCATGTTTAATGCTTCATTTGTCACCAAACGTTTCCAGAGGGTGACGGGTCGGAACCACAGAGAGGACATCCTGTGTACACAATAAAAAATAACTAAAAAGAAAAAGGAAGCTCTAGAAGTGGGTCAGGAGTCAAGACAGGTGTCTCTTGTGCTTGTGATGATCAAAAACGATGACTTTTACACTCACCTTTATGAAGTTTATATTGTGTTTCAGCTCATAGTTTAGAATTCTTTGCTAACAGATTCATTGTTCTGGTTTGCTCTCATTGCTCTTGTGAAAGCACAACTAAATAGAGTGTAAAAAGCCATCAGTGCTGCTACTTTGGAGAGAAAAGAAAGTAGTTCTTTATTAGGCTTTATTTATAAGTCCCCGATGTTCCCTTTTGATCACTATAACTTGAGGGTGTCTTGTCAGGCTGCCATTTCTGCCCTCAGTGGCTGCTTCTGAGCTAAAGGACGTGGGTAAAAGTATCATTAGCTTTCCTCAAACAGGAATCCACCGCATTTCTTTATCATTGATCGAAGGGGTAAATAGATGACATTATATTTGCTTTCATAAAACCTTTAAGAAATGATTTGCAGATAAGCGTGATGGACTCAGTCCTGCTGCTGTATAATAACAGAGAGGCCTGCAGCGTCGGGGAGCCTGGACGTATTTGATTCAGTGAGGGCCAGAGCACTGAACAAACTGCTCTCCATCATGTAGCTACAGGCCACCCTCCATGACTCCTCCATGACTCCTCCATGACTCCTCCATGACTCCTCCATGACTCCTCCATGACTCCTCTATGACTCCTCCATGACTCCTCCATGACTCCTCCATGACTCCTCTATGACTCCTCCATGACTCCTCCATGACTCCTCCATGACTCCTCCAGACTCCTCCAGACTCCTCCATGACTCCTCCATGACTCCTCCATGACACCTCCATGACACCTCCAGACTCCTCTATGACTCCTCCATGACTCCTCTATGACTCCTCCATGACTCCTCTATGACTCCTCTATGACACCTCCAGACTCCTCCAGACTCCTCCATGACACCTCCAGACTCCTCCATGACTCCTCCATGACTCCTCAATGACTCCTCCATGACACCTCCATGACTCCTCCAGACTCCTCCATGACTCCTCCATGACTCCTCAATGACACCTACATGACTCCTCCATGACTCCTCCATGACTCCTCTATGACTCCTCCATGACTCCTCTAGACTCCTCCATGACTCCTCCATGACTACTCCATGACTCCTCCAGACTCCTCCATGACTCCTCCATGACACCTCCAGACTCCTCCATGACTCCTCCATGACACCTCCATGACTCCTCCAGACTCCTCCATGACTCCTCCATGACTCCTCAATGACTCCTACATGACTCCTCCATGACTCCTCTATGACTCCTCCATGACACCTCCATGACTCCTCCAGACTCCTCCATGACTCCTCAATGACTCCTACATGACTCCTCCATGAACCTCATGACTCTCCTGACTCCATGACTCCTCCAGACTCCTCCATGACTCTCCTGACTCCTCCATGATCCTCATGACTCCTCCATGACTCCATGACTCCTCCATGACCTCCATGACTCCTCCATGACTCCTCTATGACTCCTCCATGACTTCTCCATGACTCCTCCAGACTCCTCCATGACTCCACCATGACTCCTCCATGACTCCTCTATGACTCCTCCATGACGCCTCTGTGACTCCTCCATGACTCCTCTGTGACTCCTCCATGACACCTCCATGACTCCTCCATGACTCCTCTGTGACTCCTCCATGACACCTCCAGACTCCTCCATGACCCGCTACAGAGTCAACAGAGCTCATGCTCCAGCAGACTCAGTCAGCTCCACTGTCATACAGATGCTTCATTTTGTTTTGTTTTCTGTCAAACATCTGACATTTTGAAATTTCAAGCTTTTTACGCAAATATTCATTTTAAAATTTCAAACCTGATACCAACATCATATGGCGGCGAAAGTCGACACCGAGCATTTTCAGTCTCCTTTAAAGCCGTTTACAATGAAGTCACTTCTAATTGAGTTCGCAGGTCTTCTGAAAAAGCAGCCTTGAAGCTTCCAGGGACTTCTCTGGCTTTTGAAGCAACAGCTGAATTTTGCATCTGGTGTTGTGGTGACATTCCCGTATTAACCACTGATGTTGGTTGTTCACACATGAGAAGCACCGGTAGAAAAAGTTTATTTAACTATTCTCACTGCCAGAAGGGGGAGACAGAAGTTAGGCACACCAGGGTTACTTTTTTCCCGTTTCATTCCGGGTTAATGTGTTTGTATACAGACAACTCTGAACAAATGAGCCCAATTACAAGTCCTGTTCTCAGTTAAAGAAACCTCAGAGGAAAAGTGGGCATCATTAAAAACAATAGTGAACCTGTTGATCACTTGGTGTCCGGGGTGAAGCGCCCTACACATCTAGCATCACTTCTCTACGGTATTATTTTTTTTTCCATCACTTATCGGTGAATCGTGTATTTTGTAGTTTGATTTTGAAGAAACTGGTCGGCAGGGATCTATATGTGTGATCTTCCCCCAGCTGGCCAACAACATTCAGAGCCATCTGTGTGAATCTTTAAGGTTGCTAATAAAGGAACATCAAGTAACATGCAGGAAAATAGCTTAATGCTCCCACCGAGAGCTCAGCTCCTGCAAACACTCAGCTTTCCACAACAGCTGGTCTGAAAGAAGACGGCGGGTTTCCTGGATTCAGGAGATGTGCTGTGCAGTGGTGATATTCAAATATCATTTCAGTCATGAAGACAAGACAAGATTTACCGATGATTGAACCAGTAATATCTATTTAAATTAGAAAACAAGCAAACAAAATTCAGTAAATGCAAAAACTGGACACCAAAGTGAAATATGACACAAAGCTAATGAGACCCTGACAGTCTGGCATCATAAAACCAAAAAATGAAATACAAATCCCAAAGGCCACAGAGAGGAAAATCCTCCAGAAAGAGCTGAAGGGCACCGAATATTGGAGTTGTATTTACCAGGTGGTCAAAAGCAAAAGCGAGATAGTCAAAAACAACAAACCCTCACATTTTGCATTTTTTTGCTTCCTGATTTTACATAATCTTGTTCTATTGTGATGATTTTTTGTCGTCTTTTACCAGAGCAAGGCTTCACTGAACTGCCAAGTGTTCCCATCAAGTTCCCAACTCACAGTTTTATTTTTCCAGTGTAGGCCGAGCCAAGCGGGCTTAGCATGATCCGGTATATGTGTGTGTTCGTGCTTTGGCCGGACCCTCCAGGGCCGTGTGTGGGTGGGTGGTTGCCTCCACCCATTAGAACGGGTCACCTCTCTCTCATGGAGAGTTTTCACGGCTGTGGAGCGGATTAGTAGCGAGCAGGAGAGGCAGACAGAGGCAGAGGAGGAGAGATTACTGGGCCGGCTGGAAGGAGGAAGGAGGGCATTCACAAAAAGAGAGCATGAGAATCACTTCAGCGTCTCTTTGTGGTTCGGCGCTGACACTCATCCTGAGTGCCCGGCTGTACAGTGAGTCCAACATGGAGGAACAAGCAAACGCTGGCATCGCATCACGAGAGGAAAGGAGGTCTGAAAGGAGGAGAGAGGAGACTGTTCGGTTAACAAGAGGCTATCCTGACACAGTTATAATTAATTCAGCTCTTTGGCACAACAACACTCTCTTCAAATCTGCTAAGACTTTTCAAACAGTCTTCAACTGTAAAATAACGTTGCTACAATCAAGATAGTTTTCTATAATCTGGTAATTCAACCACTGCTGTATATGTAACATATCTGCACTCTGCAGCTGAACTAAAACCCAAGTAAAAGACTCGACTGTTGATAAGTTGATAGAATTTGCTGGAGTGTTAATGACATGCTTTGGTCAAAATACCACAGAAGCACTGTAAAAACTATGAATTAAAGTCTCTTTTTATAGCAGCTGGGGTGGAGGGAACCACCTGACTCTTGTCTTCCTCAGAGAGTGCCTTAACTGAGCACAGTCCTACAGCTTTAGGCTTCAATGCAAGAGTACATTCAGACACAAATTAGACTCAGTAACTCTTCAAGCTTGTTCTTGCCATATGAGAGAGCAAACAGTGATGTTCCAGCTCAAACAAGCAAACACAAAACTGAAGTCACATGCAAAACTGTTCCCAGAGGTTAAGATCTGCTGTTTAAACTGAGAACTTTCCAAAAAGAAATGCTGTTGGTAATAATGGTGCATTTGTTGTGATTTATTCCTGAAATAGTAGATGTGTGCAGTTTTTGTTAACCTGAGGATGCAAGACTTTTGTATGCATCTATACAAGCTTTGAATCAATGGATGAACCTTTATCAAATCAAATTATCAGGGTGAACTAAGATTTGGAGCCTGATTCAAGAGTAATGAGATGATATTTAAAAAGTCATGTTTTTGTGTTGGAAAAAACAAAAGTTTTTTTAACCATCAAATCCTGATAAAGGGACCAGGGATGCAGGAAAACGCCTAAAAAAAAAACCAAGACACACACACGCACAGATATATATATATTATATATATATATATATATATATGTGTGTGTGTATACAGTCATGAAAAAAAATTATTAGACCACCCTTGTTTTCTTCAGTTTCTTGTTCATTTTAATGCCTGGTACAACTAAAGGTACATTTGTTTGGACAAACATAACGATAACCACAAAGATTGCTCATAAGAGTTTTATTTAAGAGCTGATATCTTACCATTTTCCATGGTTTTTCTTGATTGTAACCTAAATCACTTAAGTTTTTACATCAATAGCTATGGCGTTGTACTGCCAAAAACACTGCTTTTATGCATTCAGTGTTTTCTTTTCTGTCTGTTTTAGTCACATGATGACGTTTAGTGGTACCAGGTATTAAAATGAACAAGAACGTGAAGAAAAAATGGTGGTCTAATAATTTTTTCCATGACTGTATATGTATATATGTATATATATATATATATATATATATATATATATATATATATATAGAGAGAGAGAGAGAGAGAGAGAGAGAGAGAGAGAGAATAAAGACACGTCATTTTTTAACGCCGACATTTATTTTATCGTGCATGAATGGATGTTGCTCACATGCTTTTGTTTTGAAAAGTCTGTTTCTGGCTGCAGCAGAACCGGAAGAGAATTGACAGAAAAACATGCGGAAAAGCTAAAACAGACATGGAGAGCAGTAAAGTTACAGAACTTTAACATGGACATTTTCATTTTAAAGTTCTCCCAGATGGAGGATTCAACAGAAACAAGGTTATTTGTAACCACTGACAAGTTGAAGTCTTCATTTAAAGTTTCTGCTGTTACCTCAGAAATTGCCTGCTTTATTGTTATGATTGTGGCTCAGGATTTTGTTGATAGACTTTTCTTATTTTTCATAAAAAAAACAGGATGACATTAATGCCCTGGCAGTGGCAAAAAGATTTATATTATTTTAAATTTTTAAGATGAGATTTACGAGATTTATGTGTTACTGACAAGTGCTGATGTTAAAAGTGTTTGAACAACAAATGTTATGGATCTTTAGTTCATATGGCAGCAGAACATTTCAATAAAAGTGCACTTTACACTACTTTTAAATTCATTATTTTATTTTGCATCTACAATGTGATTAATTGTGTTTAATCAGGGAAATTATGCGATTAACTAGATTAAACATTTTAATTGTTGCCCAGCCCTAATGTTAATGACTTCTGACTTCTTGCCTGCATCTGTGTCAATAGGAAAAATAGTGGTAACACATTCCTTAAAATCACCTTCTTTGTGAGTAACTAAGATTGAAAAAACATCTGTCAGCACATCTCACAGCAAAGCTGCGGAGGAAAAGTTAGAAATCCAACCACGTTAAAGTGTCTTTGTGTCCTATCTCATATTCGTTATGAATTACAGCCCTGACAGCCAAAGATGCTTTAACGGGAATAGATGACTGTTTTTATGGAATGTTTATTCACATCTCAGTCGCTGTCAGAATGGAGTCTGGAGGTGATTAAAACTTAAAGTGAGCCAAACATTAAACCAGACAAAGTTTCTCATTTACAATTAAGAGTTTGAATGATGCCGTAATGACTTACCCTCCCATCTCTTTTTCTCTCTCTCACACACACACACACACGCACTCAGACGCACACACAGACACACACAGACACACACAGACACACACACAGACGCACACACATGCACACAGACATGGAGCACCAGTCGCCAGTTGGTCTTAAAGAGGCAAATTCCCCCGCAGCATTTTCTCCACATCGTAAAGCATCTGCCATTAAAGCGATGTTTTTTCAATCCGTCTGCTCTCACTGACATTTCCAGATAAAGTTGGCGTTTAGGTTGATTTGGGGGAATTTGCACACCATATGCTGCGGTGTCAAACACCTACGTTTAAGCGGGCTATGGCTCTGGATTCCCTAATAGCTGCATCATTGGAGCTTGTTTGTCTAATGCGCCTGTTAATGTTATTTATTGAGAGTCTGCCCACCATCTAGTTTCTCCATGCATGCTAAGGAGGCAGGCATAAGATATGCAAATGCTAACGTCGACTGAACTTCACAGCAGTAAAACAGAGCATTTGCATTTGATGTAGCACATAATAAACTGGTTATTAGCATTTTAAATGCGTCAAACAAACTTGAAAAATGTGGCCTGCGCTGGTGTGGTTTTTATTATTGCTGTGCGCAGTCAAAACACACGTCCACATGTGATGCAGACTCTTAATTTTATTGACTGTTTATGTCTTCAGCCCCAGAAAACAAGTTCCAGTATCAGGTTCAAGTAACAGCTATGAGCGTCTGAGTGACTGTATCTGCTGTTTACATGACAGAAGGCTGAATGATTGAGACTGTAAAATAGAAACAAGTTATTATTTCTCTTAAATGACTGATTTAAACTCCACATGCATGACATCTGCGATTTAGTGCCCTTTTTCCGGACTGTTGTTTGGACAGAACCACTGAAATCAGAGGCGATATCTGCACACATTTACACATGGAGCAGGTGCATTTCAGTTGTCACCAGGAGACTGCCGCCCTGTTCTCACTCCAACAGCATCAGATGCTGCTGTTCTGTCCAAAGCAGTCGATGCACATGATAGTCTTGAGCATTAGACTCAGATGTGCCAGGTAAACACCAGCTGTGTGCCAGTTTAGGTGCTGCATCCTTCAAAGGCTGCATTTGAAATCCGGAAGCGTCAAAGCAACGCAACGTTGGCTGTCCCATTTAATGTGGGCTCAACAGTTGCCTCCTTGTTTCTCATACTGCATGTGGGTCAGTATATCTGAAGATAAACCCCAGTCCTCTGTCAGCCTCTTGACAAACCAAATATCGGTGGTCTCCATTTCCTCTGCAGCTGTCAATGCTGCTCAATGGCAGGACCAGCGCTGGTGAGGTAAATATAAACCTGTCCGAAGGATCATCCATCTCATCTCACCACTGAATTTTTCTGCATTTGGGGTCTTGGAGGTCTTGGGTTCACGTCCTCTGAAGGATGCAGTGAATTGGAACAAAAGCCACTTGTGAGATAATGTGTATCTGCATAACACATTCTGCAAATGTGCAAAGGTTTTAACATTTTAAGCAATTTACCTCAAACTCGATCACAATCTTATTAAGTAGCCGTGATGCCTGAACTCAGCCAGCACAGTGAGAGAAACTGGAACCAAGTGACAGGTCATGTGACACCTCCCTTAATGGCTCAGTTACAGAACTGGCGAGTGTTATGTGGGCCAGACATGTCCCAAAATCCATGAACCGGACCAAACATGGGTTTCAGCATTTGCTGGAAGAGCCAGATGCAGCCTGGACTTCATAAGCTAGTTTTGAAGCAGGATGTGGTGAGTGTACTGAGATCTAGGCATGGCTCAAAGGCCTGAAGAAAATGAAAGAACTGGGATATGTCCGGTGGACATGTAGCCGAGTTCAGGCAGCCACACTCACCTTGAGTCAATGCCACGAGTCTCAGCCATATGCGGGCCGAGGATCAGTGCTAATCTTGGTCTAAATTCTTTGCTATCTGGGTAAGCTGTCATAAAGATAATGAACTATCAAGAACTGTTTTGGCTTAAATAAGTAAAGAGGTCAGGAACTTGACAACAAGTTTGTTTCCTGTACCAGCACATTATTCCAGCATATTTACACGTCTCTGCTATATTTTGTGATGTTACAAAGTGACAATCACGAGTGTTTCTGAAGTTAGTCTCAGAGTCAACACTTAAGTCGACTTGAGTGACAAACAGCAACAAAACTGTGGTGAAAGTTTGTTGTTGTTCAGTTTAACTCCTAAACCTGCTTAAAACCCTATTTTGTGAATGAGAATGTTGTTAGGAATAAAATATCTATCCAAACAACAACAGAAGAACAAAGGGATACTTTATGTTTTATACTTACTGAAGTATTGAAGTCCAGGCAGTGTGTTTCTTTCTCTTTTCTTTTTCCTTTTCTTTTCTTTCCTTTTCTTTTGGTGGGACAAAGTACCTCAGCTGGTCAGTATAGAGCGATTGGAAGTCCTCACTGCGGAGCTGCAGATCCACCTTTGACTCTCTACTTGAATCTTAAGAAGGAGGAAAAAAACCCAACTGTTCTCCTGTTAATGGGAATTACTGAACTGTTTGCCAAGTTTACCAATCTGACAGTTTATTTTCTCAAATCATTTGCCATGAAAGCTCTAGACCAGGACTCTCACTGTCCTGCTAGATAAATTATAATCGTGTGAGGGGTATATTAGTTCAAAGGTTGCTACAATAACAACGCACAGCAACTGAGCTTATATACGTAACAGGTAATGGATCCAAGAGACCCTCAAAATGTAGCTTTAAATAAGTTCAACTGTCACATGAATAAAATAATTGCCTCCAAGTTTTCAACAATAGTCAATATTTTCCTGTGCAGTTATGTACATGTAGATCTTTTTAGTCTATTGTATATTAATATTTTATTTTTTCATTGTTTTTCAGTGTCATCAGAGTGTTGACTTTCATCTTTATTTTAAGAGTTTCACAATTAATATGTACTCTGTCATTCAGGAACTACAGCCAAAGAAAGAAAGAAAGCATCGCTGACCTCAACAACAACCACAGGAAGACAACTAACGTGAATGATCACAGAAAGAAAAGGAACAACTCATGATCCAAAGAATCACGTCAGGTGTCAAACAAGGTGGAGGTAGTGTCATGGCATGGGCATAAGTAGCTGCCAACTGCTGATGGAAGCAGCAAGATAAACTCTTGATAAGGCTTTACTGTTCACAGTCAGCCAAATGCTAGAAAACTGATAGCATGCTGCATCACAGTGCAGATGGATAATGATGCTAGAGCTCTGGTTTTAGCGCTGGTTTTAGATGTTTCCCTGCTCCGGCACACATGCTTCAGATTGAGGGGTCATTGACAGACTTGTGCAGACCTTGATGCCAAGGTGTGTTGGCCACAGGGAAACGCCCAGAACGTGCAGGGCAGTGGTGCTGGAGGACCAGCTTTGAGAAACAGTGCTGAACATGCAGCAAAAGCAAATCAAGACTTTTTTGAGTCAGTCGCCCAATCTCAACCAAGTGTAGGTCGTACGCTTTTCAGTGACTGAAGGCAAGTCTGAAATCAAGAAGGGGCACAAACCAGCAGTTACTGAAGGTTACAGACTTCAGGCAGTCGTTGAGGATTTTCATCCAAGCATTTAGAAGCATGGTTACATTTGCAGTTATGTCACCTTGTCCTGACGCCATTGAGCCTCTGAAAGTCGAGGTACTTTTCTTGACACGGCTGTAATTCGTTCATTGTGGTTTTGCATAAAGGCTAAAGCTACCACAGCTGCCTCTGGATGAACATACCGTACTAACGGTTGAATAACTGCCGAATGTACCTGTTAACGTGTGTTAACAATTGCGTGTGTGTGGTAATCTTTTCACATAGATCTCTGGACAGACGCACATGCACAAGCCAAACCTGATTCAAGCTTCCCTCTCTACATGTAGCACCACCCGCCCGCCCTCACCCCTTCACACCAGCTTAAATCCTACATGGCTAATCTCTCCTCCTCTCCCCTCGTCGTCTCAAACACACACAAACATACTTGGCCTCCTTCCCTCACTGGCAGAGACCCCTGCTTCATTTTCTGGTCATGTGCACCCATTGCGAAGGGGCGAAGCGGACACAAAGTGACACAGGGAGCAGAATGGGGAGGAGAGGCGACGAGATCGGCGCTGCGGCCTGAAAGGAGGCGATGGGAGGTGTCTGATTGTCCTGCGCTGAAAGGGACAGTTAAAAGGAGAACCTTGCTGCCAAAGCTGGTAGGCTGGGCTGAAGGCTGGTTAAGTGCTGCTGGTGTGTGTAAATCTGTGTGTGTGTGCTTGCGTTTGTGTGGGTCTAACGAGCAGGAGGGCGACGACTGATGACTGAAAGGGAGGATGATACAGGAGGAGAGGATTAAAAGCTAAAGGCGTAGTTTGAAATGCTGGAAAATACTCATAGATGAATGTCACAACTGCCACATCTGGTCATTATATTTTATTTAGCTGAAAACACAGCGAGCCAAGAGAAAGGCTGATGCATAAAACAGTCTTTCTATTTTGCAGTTTTGTTTTGTTTTTTTCTTATTTAACAAATGTTTAGCTTTAGTGGTGATGCTGAGGAGGGTGGACGTTTTCTTTATGTGTCAGCTGAATGTTGTAGCTTCTACCAACCAACTGAAAGGAGAATCAATCATGAATGTGTGGAACTCTGGCACTAATGTGTTAAAGCAAAGAAATAAAGCTTAAATTGTTTCTTTCCACACGGTGATAAGCATTTAATCAAGGAATAAACACATTGATCTGTTGTGCATCAGGATGAAAAACAGCATGCATGAAACATCATTGCTTCAGAAAGCTTTGAGATGCCAAATTTGTCTCAGAAAGAAATAAGAACATGAAGGTATGTTTCCTCATTACGAAATGTTAATTTGACTTGTTTTTGCCTAATTAACGCCAGTGTCTCCCAAGAACAAAACAGCCCCACCAATAATAATTAGGACCTCAATATTCATGTTGTCGCAGACGGTTGTGAGGTTTGTAATTAATGAGATTTCAATCGTTTGATCATCTCCTTAATTAAAGGCTGGTTATAATTTTAAAAGTTTGTTTACGTCTCACAAAATGAGAAAAACCTATTGAGATTCTCGTTTACAAATAATTCCCTCAAAGGCAGCTACGAAGGAGGAAATAAAGACTTTTAAAAGTTGCCCCAACAGTTCTGAGAGCCGCAGTTGTACTTTTCAAATGTTGAGCTGTCAATTTGAAAAAAAAAAAAAAAGAAGAAGAAGCAATATCAGAACGGGTGTTTCCAGCTGTGCTTGGTGTCAGTGGAGCGCTGGAGTGTTGCTGTCTCTCATCTGTTGTCAGATGCTTCAGCCTTTGTGAAATCTGAAGTTTGAACGGTGTGTTGGTGAGGAAAATGAAAGTCTGTACATCCATGTGTTTGCATTGCAGTTCGATCCACTACAGGCCTAAAGAAACATCCTGAACTTCCATCCGAATCCTGCTGGACGCGCTGGCGAGTCCTGCAAAAACAACTGAAACCGTTCTCAATGTTTTATGCACAGAATTTTTTTCTCACTTCTTTTTATACGAGAAAGAAAGATATTTTAACGTTTTAAACATACAAATGTCCTCCCCAGGTGATAACAGGTCTTTCTGCTAGTAAAAAATAAATAAATAAATCATGAAATGCACAGATTCAGTCAAACACTGACCTTTAAAACATGGAAGAGGCTGTATATTTATTTCCTCTTAATCCTTGTAGCCTGAACCTTATAAAAGAAAATAAAACTATCAGATCTGGAGATGTTGAAACATAAGAACAGTTACATTTAATTTCTTGGATTGATTAATTGAAAATGGCCTATAGGAAAATGTTTCCTCAAGAAAATTTGAGTTCTACTAAAAAAGGGGAAAAAATGGGAAAGCATATGAACAAATATCAAACAATTTATGTCATATTTATGTTTTGAGGACTTTTTTAGATTTTAGAAAACTACTTGCATCTTTAAATGCTGAATTCTGTCGTCTGTTTCCATTCAACATTTCAGCCTTTGAGAACATTTTTTACACATTTAACTCTTCTTTTTTCTTAAAAGAAACACAAGCTACATAGAAATGTGTGCCTTTTTGTCATATATCTTGTCCCTTAGTTTACTCTTTAAATGTGTGTTACAACATACACTGTTGATCATAAAGTTGAAATAAAATGTTTTTCACCTCTTCTCACGAAACATGACATTTATTTTGATAGATAGTATGTCTGAAAACAAAATGATTCCAACTTTATTGTCCCAGAAGGTCCAGACAGGATGTCTTTGTATTTTCTTTTCACTCTCGCTGCATCGCTGTCAGGTTATTTACTAAAATTAATATACTGGTGCTGTACTGGTCATTAACATAAACTGGCGGTAAAACATGAACTTGTCATTTAGAACAGCAGCAGTCTGTTATTGATTCATTCATTTGAAGCCCATCAGTTTGTTACACTCCATCATTTCTGTTGTCTCCTCCAGGTCACAAAACGATGTGGTCATAACCAAAGTCCACTTAAACTCGTTTTTTAAAAAACTAATCATTAGGCTATATTAATATGCCAGCGTATCTATGTATTTTACTTTGAGCTATTTTTTAAATTTAGGTTTTCTTCTCTATTTCATCTGCTGCAACACAAGGATTTCTAATTCTCAGACATAGTCTGCTCTTTCAAAGCAACAACCATTTGTAAAATTGTGGTAGCATTATGTGCCACATAAATACTTACTTTGCTAAAAGCGTGCCTTGTTAGAAAATCATTTTAGAAGCGAGACTCGCTGGGTAAAAATCCTTCTGTTGACCAACCTGAACGCTGCTGCTGCTGGAGGCTCCTTCACCAGCTCCTTCAGCACTCCTTTACTGAGACATAACCTTTAATGCCTTTTAATAAGCTTCTGCAACTCAGCTGAGATACCAGTCTGATAGTGACCACCCCAGTGACCTCTCATTCATTTTGCCATGCTGCGTAAAATACCCCGAATGGTGCCAGGTGATGTGAAGCAGGAGCCACTTATATAAGCTACAGGGAAACTGACACCAAGTCAGCTTGCTTTTTTTTAATCAAGTGTATTACATTATCACTAAAAAAAAAAAAAAAACATTTTTTTCCATTTTGAGGCCTGTGGCTGTTCATAAATCGGGTCTATTGACAGCAAACGTGTCACTAGAATGACAAACAAAACAGCAGCAGAACTACATACCGCAGCTTTAAAGACTAAAGACTCTTAGACAGAGAGGGATGAGATCAGGGTCTGTGTTTTGAGCTCTGTCCTACATCTATGAGATCTACGAGCCTTTGAAATGGCTCCAGATGTTTCATTCTTGGCTCAGTTTGCTTCAGACTGGGAGTCTTATGAACTCAAATGACTCCCAGTGGCTTCCTAAAGTTGTACTTTGGACCTTTACAGACAGTTATACAAGGCAGTTTTATTTTATGTGAAAGTGTGATTAAAATGAACTATAAATGAATTCCAGTCCACATATTCCTAAAACGAAATGATGACGATCACATGAAAGCGCTTGTTAAAAAGAAATGCGGTATGCATGTTTAGCAGCATCTGGTGGCGAAGCTGCAGATTGCAACCAAATGAATACCGCCCAGCTCCAAATGCTTAAACAATAACCAGTATTTATTCTGTTCCTCGGGACCAGGCCCACAGAGGGACAGGAGACTGCCTCGTCTGTTACTGGGTGGCTGGTGGGGTTCACCCTGAACGGGTCCGCTGAAGGCTTACACAGAGACACAGGAAACAAAAAAGAAGGACAATTTCAGATCATGACGAGAACGAATAAAACCCACGCAGACAAGGGAAGGAATCAGCCCCAGCAGGGATCTGGATCAGAAACCCTGTCACTGTGAGCTGCACTGAACCTTTAATCAAATAATCTAATCAAATAGTCCAAACAAGAGTAAACACACTGGCTTCTTTGTAGTGTTTTAAGCGGATCCTTGGCTTATATCTGTGAGTCTCTCTAAGAATGTAATGTTCACTGTCTCCACCTCTGAGATATTCACCTGACGCTGTTACCTGGAGGGCTCTGGTGGCCTCCCACAGGGACAAATGAAAGGCAGACTGGTTGTTTGTGAAGAACACTTTTTTTTTTTTTGTCTTTTTTACCCTTTTCCATGTGTTTGAATATCACCAGATGTGATTTGATGATCATCGGAGCTTTAAAGTTTGCTTGGGAATTTTTTCACAAGTTTTACAAAGACCAAGACTATTTTAAAGTGTGCTGTTATATTATTACATTATAGTACAACTGCCCAGAGACTGAAAGTTACCAGATGTCACTCAGTCCCCGTTTTGAGTTACTGCTGTTAAAATCCCTAATATTGTATTCCCCTGATTTTTGTTTCTGTAATATTTAGCATTACTGAGAAGAAACTGGTTATGAAATATAATATCAGAAATGTTCCTCTGTGTCTCCGTGGAGTAAAGGACAACATTGATGTCTCTGTTTGATTCACACTGGGATATATGGAAAAAAAAAAATGCAAAAATGTGTAGCGTGGCATGCCATGACCCAGCAGCAGTGTTGGGGAGCAACGTCAGACAGGTATTTTAAAAACTCCAGCTTACTGCTTTACACTTTATTACATGTCATGATGAGAGATTTGATTTTCAGCGTCAATATTTTCAAGGAAAACAGCATTTCTCATATATTTTACTTTTACTTCTTCAAGTCAATCGTTAAGACACGAGTGTTGTGAGTCATTCCTGTTTTCAATAAAGAAGAGAAAGATGTTCATAGATAAATAGATAACTACATAAAAACAAACAAGGAAAAAAAACAGTGTGGCACAAAACCCTCACTTTATTTTCCAGGTGTTCTTTTAGTTTTTACCACAAAGAAATTAAATAGTTGGGATTACTGAATCTGAGAAGTAAAAATTAACATGAAATAACATATAAAAAGGTTTAAACAGTTACAAAAAAGTATCGAGAGCAGAAATCCTGAAGTTAATATTAAAATGTTTTTTTTTTCCCTTTTTTTTTAAGGATCATTATAAGAGACTGGCTGTCATGACGCTGTCTAAAAGTGAGCAGACCTCAAAATCAAGTCAAGTTGTAATGATGAAGATGTTAGAAAACATCTTCATTTTTGCATTTTGCATTTTTGAGACTTTTAAGATCAAAACCAGAACAGAAAAATACCGTTCTTCAGCTGTGGAAAACAAGACTTGACCGCCAAAAGGCAGATCACCATCAGCAACTGCAGGTTTAGCAGTTTATTTAAAGGCATAGAGAGCCAAAGGGCTGATCTGATAAGACTCACTAAAGGCTTAAGGGTGGAGTTGAAGAGTTTCATTAAGTTCTTTAAGAGTTTAAGTTTAAGTGTTTGCACTTGTCTTTGAAGAAATGTTATTTTTCACAGTACAGGTGGAGTGAAACTGAGGCCAGAGAGGCTCCTATCACTTGGAAAAAAGATGAAAAAGTGAAGAAACAGACAGAGCCAAAGAGTGGAGAGAAGGACTGAGACAATCTGTGAGAGGGGGTAGAGATAAAGAGATACGAACAGAGGAATAAAAGGAAAGCAAGGAGCTTATGCTGTGAAAAGAGCACATTATGGGCGACCTGCTGCGACGGCGGTGTGGGGGAACGGTGAATAACTGCCTTCATTTAGGCCAGTGTCCTGGTGGTGTGAAGCTGCAGGCCTCAGATGGACACACACACACTGGAAAACACCAAAACACATAAGCAAAAGAAACCCTTTGAAACGCATGTTCCTGCCCAAATCGATACCTGAGACACACACACACACACACTGACACACACAAATATCCCTCTCATTCACACATTTCTCCACATTGGCCGGATTAGGAACACTTTCTCTTGGGTGTGCGAGCCCCACACACAAAGAAACACTTGGGGACAGGATTAGTAGGCTTACAGCGGATTCACATATGTCCAGTTCAAGCAATTGGTATTCAAAGCTTTAGACTTTCAAATGCCACCAAGAGAGAGCAAAGCCGACCAGCGCTTTTCTTTGCATTTGCAGCACCTTTATGAGGAGGGCTCTTTTACTGGGCCTACAATGAGGCCGTGAATACACATTTTTACGGTTCTACCAGGGGGAACTCATTGAGGAAGGATAGAGCAGCGAGCACAGACAGACTTTATTATCCCGGTCTGAAGTGCTGGGTGGGTGGGTGGGTGCGGATGGACGGATGTGCAGACAGGCAGACAGATGCACGGACGGAGGGATGCTGAGGTGGTGGTCAGAGGAAGGCTGCTTCAGTTGCTTCCACATGTTTTTGTTGGTGGTCTGTCGCTGCACTCCACGTCCACAAAACAAATCTGGAGTAGGCCCTTCAGAGTGGAGAGAGGCTCTCAGCAGCTCACTTCAGACAAAACCGAGTCAGCTGAGTGTTTTCTTAAAACATTTAAATGTAGCAACACCCTTAAAGATCTGTTTGCGTCATTAAAAGAGATTTTATTACATTTTTCACTGCTGAATTTTAATAATTGGTCATTTTCACATATGCAGCATAGTAATTAATCTTTATTTTTTTATTTGTCTCTTTTGTTAAAATGAGGCTGTTGTACTTAAAGTGTTGTCATTCCACTTAATTACCAATTAATTACCAGTTCAGATACATTTGACTTGTGCTCTTTTTCGGGTCATTTGGAGTGTATAGTGGCATGCACAAAAAAAAAAAACCAAAAAACTTTTCTTTATGTGTGCTGTAATAACACGTGACATGATGTTTGTTTCATCTTTTAGATGCAAACAGGAAATAAAGTGATATCGAAACAGGCAGTCCAATTAATCACTCAAAGGTGGCCCATCATTGGTCATTTTCAATCAGAGAAAAACCCACATTGGTCTATTTCAGTATAACTGCACAAAACAAAAATCAGACACTTTTCAGAACAAAGTGATTCTACAAATAAAAGTTAGCATTTAGTGTGCAAGTATTCAGCTATTTTTAAATAAAGCTTTGCTATACAGAAGTCTGCAATGAGGAACATTTAGGTTTACTAGAGTCAAGCTTCCGGATTTTCTGTTTGGACCTTCAAGGTCCCGGATGAGAAATATGGATACCATCAAAACTAACTACAAACCTTTTGCGCTGTATAATAATAATAAAGAGCTGAACATCAGTGATGTACAGACATAGCAATGTGTATATTTGTATTGATAATTTCTTTCATTTGTGCTATAAAATACAAAAGACAAATATAAAATAATAAATGATCATAATAAGGAAACGTTTCGTGCCATTTCCACGCAGTTCCGTGAGACTGAGTGACGCGTCACAGGTGAACAGTGGTGGAGCAGGGAGTCCCAGCAGAGGCCCAGCAGAGGCCCAGCGCCCACTGGTACAGCTTTCACCTCCTGATTCCTATCTAGGAAACAGCCGGCCGAGACTGGTTCCTTTTTTTTTTTTTTTTTTTTTTTTTTTTTTGCCTTTTTTTACGCGATCGAGGCGCGCGTGAGAAAGAGGCAGGCCAAGTTTGTGACTCACTGACAGTTTTTAAATGGAAAGCATTATGTTGTGTGCATTTTTTTTTCAAATAATGCTGTGAGAGTAAGCTCTATATTTGCATTTTCCTAAGCCTCTGCTGAAATGTCATTTACATCGGGCGTTGTATTCGGGAAATTTTGACAACAGTCGACTTGTGTTCGGGTGGGTTTTGTAAAACGAACGCAAATTAGCTTTCTCTTCAACATATTGATCTAAACTATCATAAAAGAGGCTTTTTAAAATCGGCCTGGTTTGTCCGTGAGGGGAGCGGAGCAGAGCTCTGGCCCCCAGCAGCGTCCCGACAATGGCAGTGGATGGTTGCGCGCCGCGGTCACTGGGACAGTCAAAGCACACCGCCCCCTTTCTCTCCAGCGCGTCATCCCTCTAACTAGGCGTTATGAATAGGAAAGCCGCTTTTGTCCGTCCGCATGTATAAATACCCGCTATCAGTATCCTCCTCACCGCCGGAGTCACACACTCACAGCAACAGAGTGGTCACCGGCGAGATAAGAGGGACAGCAGAGCGGCGCAGGAGACATAAAGACAACATCAGGTGAACAGAAAAGGCTCCAGAAGGGAAGTAAGGAGGAAGACGGTGAAAGGGGAGGGAGAGGAGAGAGTGACAGCAGAGAGGGAGGAAGCCAGCAGCGACCTCCTACCCGACAACCTCGGAAGCAAACCCATAAAATGAATTCAGACTCCAGCCCGAGCAGCAGAGCCTCTTCCCCGGACATGGACGGCATGTTTCTCCGAGACCACCTCCCGCACCACCATCACCTCCACCACATCGGCTCGTCCGTGTCCTCCTCCACGCAGGGCGACGATCAGCAGCGCCAGAAGATGAGCGGCAGCGAGCACCTGCGCTCTGGAGACGCCAAGCTCGCGTCCGTGGGAAGCAAGCAGCAGCAGCAGCAGCAGCAGCAGCAGCAACAAGTACAAGCTGAAGAAGCAGGTCACCGAGGAGGAAATGTACCAGCTCCGGCTCAAGATCAACGGCCGAGAGCGGAAGCGCATGCACGACCTCAACCTGGCCATGGACGGCCTGCGCGAGGTGATGCCCTACGCGCACGGGCCCTCGGTGCGGAAGCTGTCCAAGATCGCCACGCTGCTCCTGGCCAGGAACTACATCCTGATGCTCACCAGCTCCCTGGACGAGATGAAGCGGCTGGTGGGGGAGATCTACGGCGGCCAGCACTCGGCCTTCCACTGCGGGACGGTGGCGCACGGCGCCGCGCCCGGCGGACACTCCAGCGGAACCGCGGCTGCGGCCGCCGCGGCCGCCGCCGCCGCCGCCGCCGCGCACCAGGTGCACCCCCTGATCGGCAGCGCGTTGACCTCGTCCACGTCCTCCTCTCTGTCCAGCGCGCTGCCGGGGCTCACGTCCATCCGCGCGCCGCACACCCTGATGAAAGGCTCACCGGCGGCCCCCCCGGCCCTGCAGCTGGGCTCCGGCTTCCAGCACTGGGCCGGGCTGCCGTGCCCCTGCACCATCTGCCAGGTGCCCCCTCCTCCCCACATCTCCATCACCTCCACCGGCCTGACGAGACTCACAGGGGAGGGGAAGGACGGCATGAAATGATGCCGGACAGACAGACTGACTGACACGTGCGTGTTTGTAAATAGACAATGCAGGGCATGAGGGTGGATTGAGCCTCACGTGCATGTTGTTGTTTCGTCTGTTTTCTTGTTAAACATATGAGAAAAAGGTATTTCCTCCTTGTAACAAGGACTTATGCGAAAACTGCTGATTTTGCCAGTTGAAAGTAAAAAAAAAAATGTCATGCAACAAGACGTCACGTCCCTCCTGTGTTTGACTGAGTTTGGTTTCACGCCTCGATGAGAAGCAGAAGGCTGCATGAACATTTTCATCCCGGTTTTCATCAGGCATCATTTTGTGAAAACGAAGAATGCTCTTTGTGCCTTGTACCAAGGATTTTAAAATTATAATGATAAGAATGACATTTATAAGTTTGGCTGAAGCGGACATCTGTTTTCAGATCTATTTTAATTTTATGTTCACTGTCCATTTGTACTTTATTTTATTTTTCTGTTCTTTTTCTTTTTTTTTTCTTACGTTTTCTGCATGTTGTTGTAATGACCACAGCCTGTTTTTTTCATGTCTTTATTTTTTGTTTGTTTTCATGAATTTTTGCAGAGACCCCGTGTCTTTATTTTTGTACGTTGTTGATGACTGATAAAAATATTTATTATCACCCAGCGTCCCTGGATGAAAATTCAATAAAACTGGGATTATGGATCATGAACATTGTCTCATCCTCTTGTCTTTTCTGCAAAAACTTTGTCAAACTTTGCTTTAAACATACTAAAGTCTATCTTAGGCAAGTTTTCTTAACCAGTTATTATTTTAACTTAGTGACAACTTGGTTTACACTCGGAAATAAAGGTTTAAAAATACTCGTTAAAATAATTGTTACACATTTTTATAACACTTTTGTGCCAGACCTCACACACCCTAATATTAAAGGCCTGTTTCCACTTATTACTTATTTAAATTCATCTAAAGCAATCCAGTCATGTTACATACACAGACATGCTCATTTTAAAATGGGATACAGAAATAATTGAGGAAATTATGACAGATGTTTTTATTTTCTTTAAATGATTTTCTATTCAAATGTAAATGAAAACAGCACCTCGGTGATTTTGTTGATTAAAATTCCCGTATTTAAATAGTTCAGCAGCTCCATTGATCACATTTCTGCAAACACAAAATCACTTTAAGTTTCTTTTTTAACATCTTCTTTTCTGCAGGCCTTGTGCCGCCTCACGATATGACCAGACTGCACCCATTCAACTGACACAGACGTACAGAAAGGGGAAAAGGAAAAAAAAAAGAGGATGAAACGATGGGAGAAAGCCTCACGTGGCCCCGCTGGACTGCCGCCTGGAGCGGCTGGAGAAGCGCTCCGGCTCCGGGGAGCGCAGAGCGGTTTGTCCGCCGGGTCCCACGGGTGTTTCTCCCGCGTCTCATCTCCGCAGCGACAGAGTGTATGTTTGTGGAGATTACAAGTTAATTGTTCATGGGGGACCAACAGGAGAAAAATCACATCAGAGAGAGGCTTCGGGATTACAGGCTGCTAAATGCAGAAGATTATACATTCAGACCCCCCTCCTCGGTTTCATGCAAATGAGTGTGTGGATTAAAAAAAAAAAAACATAAAGGAAGACAGAAAAGGAAAAATGAGAAGAAACCCTTTTGTAACTTATTCTGAGGGAATAAAACACAAGTTCCGTGGCTAAGTTGAGAAAGAGTGAAAGAGTTCATTTTCTACTTTTTTTTTTTGTCTTTAGGAATGAGTGCAGCATGTCTGTCCCTCCGCCAGATGGGATGTAAATAGCTGTGTAGCCGCAATGGCCTTTTAAGCGCACAACACTGAGGAGGATGTTGTCAAGGGAAGCTGGCGGTTTGCGAGTTAATAGTCATGAGTTGGGGTAATTACTTAAGGTTTATTGTGCTCCGGTTTCAAAGGAAATGGACTCTTCAATGGGCCGAGAAATACTTCTTAATTCTGGCTAATTAGGAGCTGCGTAAAGCGAGACAACTGCTGCTGCTGCCGGGCACAGTTTCATTCAGACAGGGAGCAAAACAAAAAAATAAATAAATAATGGACAAAATAATCATGCACGAGACAAATGCTAATCATGGTGTGTTTTAAAAAGACAAATGCAAATCTTGATGACATGGTGAGAGGAGTTTATTCACTCTGAAATATCCTTGCTTTCTTTAAAAAAAAAAAAAGGGGGAGTGTATCTTATTGGTGTGACTTACTTTTTTAGGCAGGGTTCACAAGACTTATCCTCATTAGGCACATTTTTTTTCTTCCTAAAATAGTAAATCCCACTCAGATAAAAAAATGCCCATTAAGACTCAGCAAACACACAGAGTTGAAGGGGACATGATAAGGATGCAACAGAAATAAAAACAAAGAAAAAACTGAGATTTTGTTAAATCAAAGCATTTTTGTGATACTTTAGTCCTCATTCAGTCCTAAAAGTCTGAATGTCTGACTGCAGACATCACAATGTTAAAGCATGAATTCACAAGTGTTAAAAAAAAATTCAAAATACCACAGTTTATTAAAATGGCATCTCAAAAATAAGAGCAGAATGTATGTATTGTTAAAGAGCATAAAAAGGCTGGCAGGCAGATAGAAGGTAATAAGTGTTTTTGTCTGCAGGCTGGTCAGTGATGACGGATGGATGTGTGGCCATCAGCACCTCTTTTCACGAGGCCTGACAAACGACTGGTCCTTTAGAGAGGACACACCTGTTACTGAGAGCCACTCGAGGTTTATCACTTGGAGAAACATTGATTTGTTCACCCTGTCCTCAACACACACACTCACACTCGTGCCCTTTTTTTTCACTCCTGGACACGGATGCTAACGAGGCAGCCAGCGCTGTCAGCCTCACTGTGACCAAAACCGCCTCCTCCAAAACCTTTTTAACTATTCGAGCTCCTCAAAGCTGCAAATCAGAGGCTTTTGAGTCGTATAGGTGTTGATGCATTAATACGTTTCCAGCTCCAGCTTGTGGGAGTCAGGCTCGTTACTTTCACTCAGGAGGCTCCGGCCCAGGAGTGTGTGTGAATGTGAAGTGGTGTGCTGGTTTGTTTGCTCGGTCAGTGAGCCGCTGCAGGGCCAGTGCCCGAGGGCAGCAATTGAAAATAAATTTCAGCTGAATAAGGGGCAGCGGCTGCATTAGAAGAGCCGCTGCTAGAACAAAAGCAGTTGAGGGGATAAATTATTGACCGGGCTGACAGCCTGAACGAGGCTGATTATAACCGCCTGGTCGGGCTCTGTGTGTCTGTATGTGTCGTAGTGAAGCAGGTGCAAAGGCCAGTGCCTCTGTGGGTCTACCTCTCTGTCCCCGCCGGCCCTCGGGGAGGCCTCGGGGCCCTCTGTCTGTCCTCAGCTGATTCCTCGGACTAATGTTTAACCCATACTGCCAAAACAGAAAGCATATTTCCATCATAAGAGCGCGTTGCCTCCACCATTAGTGACTGGGCTCATTTGCATGTTAATTGTGTAGTTAGATAAGTGGTGGTGACACCTCCTTTTGTCCGTGCAGGGTCGCGGGAAGTGAGAGGATGGGGCTGCAGAATGACATCCATGTGTGTTGTTGTTTCAGGCTGGTCGTGTCATCTGTTATCATGAGACATCAAACCACAACAGAGAATACATCAAGTTGATTTATGAAGTTAACTATACTGCTAGCTCTCACACATACAAAATAAACATTGTGGAATTAAAGATGGAGCCATCTCCCTTGTCAGCATGTGAAAAATAAAACACAGACACACATCTTTAGATCTTGAGGTGCTTACATGCAGAAGAGTTTTATGGAAACACATTTTGGCACAAATGTTTAATGTAGAGCTGTGTTATGTTGCTCAGTCTGAAGTGGTGAAAAACTCACCTTTAACATTGTGCTGGGTAATCAAGAAGACATATTTTATAAACTGAACCAAGCTTATTCCATTTTTCACACAGAAAAGCGTGTGGCACGAGGAGGACCCAGAAGCAGGATAACATACAAGTTGGTGTTAAAAATGGAAGAACTTTAATATCATATATAATCTGACCAAAAAGAAAAAAATCTGATGAGCCAGGTAATCTGAATAAAAATAAAAAGAAACAAATAACAATAAATAAAAACAAAGGCAGAAACCGGTCACAAAAGGAATTCAAAACACACAATCTTAATATTTTCAATGTGTACCAGTATTCTTTTTAGGGCTTTTGTGGTCATCATTAACAGTGCAAACCTGTGACTCCTGCAGGACTGTAGCTCCTGTACATGGTCCACCTGCTCTAATCACTCTCTACCCAGCAGCCCTGTGCATCAGGACTGATTATGTCTGGATTTTCTGTTCATGTCATCTGTCTCACATCTTAATCTGCTTTAGCAATCATAAAATGAGAAACCTGGATATTCACTTTATGAGGCATTTAACAGAAACCACAATCCTGCCACAAGTAAAAACCTTATCCAGGTCTCTGAAGGTTTTCTGCAGGTGTAGTTCACTGCCCCGTCGCTTGAATCATGAGAAAACTATACCCAACAAGTCGCAAATTATCAAAAACCTGATTTACTTTAAGCAGGTTTCTCATGTTCTATGTACAATATGTTTAGCCAAGAAAAATAATTAAAAAAATGACGATGCTAATGCGCCTAAAATCAGTGACAAAGACGGTTAGCTGAATCTGCAGAAATGTATTTTGTTGGAAATGGGTTTTCATGTCTGTCTCGGATTGTAGTGATCTGATTTAAAGGTGTGCATCCTCATCAGCTCTCACCTCAGGACACTATCTGCCACTCTCTGTTTCTGACAGTAATCAGTAATGATACATCATCGTCAGTCGGTCTTGGAGGGGAGGGGGCCTTTAAACTGAGCAGAGAGGTGCTGGAGTTACACGCATAATACCGCATTCACAACATTCCCAGTGTCATCGTCAGCTGCATCGTCATTTACTGACCAACTCACATTCTCCATGAGGATCAAGGTAAGAAATGGTTTGAATTTCCTTTTCCATTGGCATCTTCTCTTCAGGCTATGTGGATTTAAGATCATAATCCAGACATTAATTGATCAGTAATGCTTGATCAGTTGCTTCCACATATAAACATTGTGACGTCATGGTTACTCATGATAATAGGTGTTAAAGGTTCCATAAATATCAGCGAGAAATCTCTCAAGAAGCCAAATCAGCGAGGAAAATGTTTCAAAAAGAAGTGTTTTAACAGAAGATCTACAGCAACAGGTTGCTGCTAAGATGCTGTCAGTGTTGATTTGTAGGCGTGAACGTGATGAGGATGGTGTTTTTAGCACATCATTTGATCTTCTTGGTTCAACTGAATGCACCTCCTTAAAACAATTATGTGCAAATTATTAGACATTTGATGGTAAGACCCCCAACTGCTACTTTTAATATGTTCATATAACCGCATTTGCATTTTATTTCACCTTTAAATGACTTAATTCAGCCATTCCCAAACTTCAGAACACCAAGGCCCAATTTGAAATGTGAAAAATCTCTGCAGCCCACTCAAACCTTTAATCACAACTGTGATCAACACGCAAGACTACGAGCTTTGTTCCGACATTAATGTCAGGTGACGGCTGTCCTATTAAGTTAAAATGACAGTAGAATAATGCTCAAATGGTTTGTTTCATTACTTATAATTTTTTAAAAAATCATGTCATAAATATTTTACAGTAATTGAAAGAAAACTAAAAAAAAATACAGGTTGAAAAACATATTTATTTGTTTATTTTTAATGACCTCTCACGGCCCACCTGCAGTACCACGACGACCCACCAGGGGGCCGCGGCCCACACATTGGGAATCACTGACTTAATCTATTGAATATTTACCTTTACTGGCTTGTCATTTGAGGGTATTTTAATTTTCATCTCATCTCGTCTAAACCGGAAGTGCTGATGGCTTTAGACACCTTTTTCCTGTTAGCATAGGCTTGCTTCACCAGTGGTTGCTTTGGCAACCAACTTCACTTCATGTTATTAAAAACAGTAAAGTCGCTCCACAAAGATCCTAAATGTTCATAAAAGCTCAGTGAACGAAGGACAGTTTTCATGTTAATTCTTTACTTCCATAAGAATGTCTTACTCTGATAATTAACAGTGCCTATGAGATTTTTTGTCAATATTACTAATTATGTGCCTGTAAAATAAGGAAGCATGCAGGCAGCCTTTCTGACATGTGTTTTCCACACATGCACTTTCACTTGTCCATCCACAAGCCAGTTTTGGGCCAGTAAATCCAGATTCAGCCAGACAGAAAGTGCCTGCATGTGCATATGTGTGTGTGTGTGTGTGTTCATGTATGTGTGTGTCAGCAGTAATATCCTCCTACAGTGACTGACAGATGGCGTTCAGCGTTTGCCCGTAAATGTGCTCTCTGAGTGTTTGTCTGTGTGCCAGTCGCCCGTAGTTTGGAGACTCCCTGTGAGAGTCTAACTGTCCTGACACTGCTCAAAACCAACTGTCCTTGATTGTCAACCACGTACGAACCGCAGCGTAAGCGTGTGCTGGTGAATGTGAGTGTGTACTTACGTGTGGGTGGTTGTGTACGAGGTGGCCTTCTGGAAAGAGGAGCGGAGCAATGCCAGCGGAGCAGATGTTAATGGGAGAGATATGTCTATCTAAATCTCTGGCCGCCACATGCTTCGAATCTGCCCAGAGGAATGAGTCTCGCAGCACGATGACACAGGGAAAACTGAGCAGGAGGTGGTTTTTTTTTATATCTCCTAAAATATGGGAGAAGCAGTATGTACATGTGTGTGTGTGTGTGTGTGTGTGTGTGTGCCAGCTCCGGGCCTGGCACAATGCTGGGTGACAGTCCCCTCTCAGCAGGGGGAGTCTGGCGACAAAGTGAAACATGATCGTGAGGAGAGCGAGCCACGACTGAAGCCAAGAACAGATCACACAGATAAAGAGATCAGACTACCTCTTTGTGGTTCCAGTCCAAAGTGAAATAAAAATGTGTTTGAACATGTTCCTTCACTGAAAACAAGGAACAAAAAAAGTTATAAAATGAAAGCTGTTTGATTTCAAACTCAGTTTTTTAGAGGCTTCAAAAGCAACACGATGTCCTTATGTGGTTGTAGAACCGCAACTGAAAAGAAAAGGGATTTTGTGGAAGGTATGTTGGACAAATACCTGGATGAACAGTCCTTCATTTCTTTTTTTTTCAGTCACATACTCATGCACACCTTTTGCTCAGTTTTAAAGGAGGGGTTGGGTTTTTTTTTTTTTAATCTTTTGTACTGATCACCTTGTCTTATATACAGATCAATATGTAAAATCTGAGAGCTCATCGCTGATTTATGAGCCCAAATGCTGTTAACACCCGAGTCCTGTATCCTGATTACAAGGCAGCGAGTTGTGTAGTCTGAACAGCCCAGTGACATGCAGACTCTGAAAGCCAGTTTGAAAGGAGCTTAAGTTGTGTCCCGAATAAAATCTTTGATATTCATGTTGCTATCTTTTGTGTCATTACTTGAGCTAGCTGTATTAGCTTTAATGGATTCACTGTCTCAGGGGCGATTCTAGGGTCAGAGGTTTTGGGGTGCTGAGCACCCAATGAGCCCCACCACAACCCACAAGTAACGTTAGTGAGAAGAGGACGATACCATTAGGCAGGGTCGTTTTCATTTTCATTCTTAAAATATAAACTTAATCCACAAACTATGGATTAAGTTTTGGACATTATCTAAGCCTGTCAAATGCGAACTAAAATTTTAGAATAACAACATTTCTTACTCCAGGTTTTTGAGGTGCTGAATTTCAATTTAGGGCACCCCTAAAAAAGGGCTAGCCTTGCCCATGAACTGTCTCACAAGGTGAGCCTTCAGATCCTAGCCCTGGTCATTTTCCATCTTAAACATTAAAATCTGGTTCTGACTTATACCCTAAAGGGCTGTGTTTACTCTCCCGGCAATATGTCGCAGTCATCTTGTCGCAGGTATGCCACAGTTACTTTTGAGTTATGCTCAATTTTGAAGCGCAGTCTGCGCTATGTTATTCCACGCCACAACGCAAGAGGGACAATCACGAACTAGCTAAACTTACTAAACTTATCTCTTGCGTTTTTCCACTTCCTCACCGTCTCGGCCGTATCCAGACCCACATTCATCGCTATCTCCCTCCATGAATTACTAGAATATGTGCTGTCTTTGTAGTGTGGAGAACGAAAATCGTACAGATGTGGGTACTTCCTCATTTCTTCGATGACGCTGTCCTTTTCTACGGAGATGCAGAATTGACCAATCAAAGTCCTCCTTTCTCTCCTCTCTGCGGTCACTGTCTGCAGTCACCTACAATTTCTGGGGAGGTGCACCGGAGTGTCTGCGTAAGGTGGGGGGACATCTCTGCGTCACCTACGCAGATGACCTGATTTCAGAGTATAAATCAGGCTTTAGTATTTAGCCATTAGTGAATTGCATAAGTGATAAAAAAAAATTAATAACATGAAAAATATTGCCCAGCACATATCACAAAAGCTGTTTTCTAATCCAGATGGGCAACAAAGTACAAAAGAACTGACTGAGGCAAAAATCAAACATGCGTGCGGTGGTCATAAAAATGATATGGACAAAGCACAGAGGCACCAAACTCAACACTCGAAGGTTAAAACATGTGATGGCTCAATGATAAGCTGGCCGAGACCAAATGAAAACTGACCTGTTTCTACAGTTGGAAGCTGATGCAGGAATGGAGAACAGGTGAGTAGGTGGGTGGAGTCTAGAGGCAGGAGAGGCAGCTGTCAGACAGCAGTCCCATCTCTCTGCATACTGTTGTCTCCACTCAGTTACTGTACCTCCTACATCTGAGCACTGTGTGTGTGTGTTAAGATAAAAAACTAGAATGAACAGAAAATCTGTGCTTATTTGCATCCATCCATCCATCCATTTTCTATACCCGTTTAATCCTTGAAGGGTCACGGGGATCTGCCGGAGCCTATCCCAGCCGTCTACGGGCGAAAGGCAGGGGTACACCCTGGACAGGTCGCCAGTCCATCGCAGGGTCACACATACAGACACACAACGTTCACACTCACATTCACACCCTATGGGCAATTTGGAATTATCAATTAACCTGACATGCAAGTCTTTGAACTGTGGGAGGAAGCCGGAGTACCCGGAGAGAACCCACGCAAGCACGGGGAGAACATGCAAACTCCACACAGAAAGGCCCCTGCCGAGGTTCGAACCAGGAACCTTCTAGCTGTGAGGCAACAGTGCTAACCACTAAGCCACCGTGCTGCCCCTTATTTGCATCCAGTTTCATATATTGTTGTCAGGATTAAAAGGTTAAGTAGTGGAGACAGTTTTATTGCTATGGTTACCTGCCATTTATGCCAACAGACGCCTGCCAGATACACATAAACCACTGTAGTTTTGTAGTGAAATAGAATTGACAGTTATGGCTATTTTCATATTTCTACATTTTACTATGAAATAACATCCAAATCTCTTTCTTTCTTTTTTTTACCATCTGCAACGTCTTTACAAATGGCAAAATGAGAACATTTTAAAGCGAACGAGCTGCTTTATGGTGTTCAGAAAGAAAGGCTTTCTATCATCTTCAACCATCTCAAAGGAAACAAACTCAAACGGGCCTTTGGGGATCGGTGTAACATCTCTGCTGGCAGCATTGTAAAGCCAGACATTACACCCTCCAACTGGAGGTACGTGGCTTGGCATCGGAAACGTCTACCCCCTTCAGTCAGACTAACCTTCCTGTCGTCCATCAGCTGGCAGCAGAAGAGTCGCAGGCTCACACCTCTCCACTCACTCTTGCTCTGACCAGGTGTTTAATAGATCAACGACAGCAAAGAAACTCCGTCACCTTCAACCTGCTCTGAACATTTCATACTTTTTGTCAGGTCCATTTCTGCCTCAGCCGGTGATCCCGGGCGTTAGCCCGCTACCTAACCCTCCCTGTGATTTGGTGGTGCTGTCAGAGCAGACATTAGCCTCATCCCCCTGGCCTGGATTCAGCTGGCAACTTCGGACCTCAGTGAAGTTGTTGCCAGGCGGACTCCGTCACAGTTGGTGATTCTGATCAGTATCAACATTATCAACACCCAGACAGCTTGTTGGAGAACAAACAAACATGTAAATAATGCGTCAACACGTTCTGACATTCTGGACAAGGTGGTTGGTGGTGGAGGAGACAACAACAGATGCACAAATCTGCCTCTTTATCTTTAAGCGACTGTTAAAAGTGCATTGAGTGTTTTGCACAGAGACACGTGGCTTTCATCGATCTCCATGTGGCCTCTTTCTATTTCGCAATAGAGTGATCCCTTGCCACTTCGCGGTTTAAGTTCTGCGGTTTTAGTTATTTGTGGATTTTTTCAGAAATATATAATATAATTTAAAAAAAATTTAAAAATCACGGAAACATCACAGGATGTTGTGCGCGTTCTCTCACAGTGAAGAAATGCTGTGAGCCCCTTTAAGAAAGTAGCCTTGATGATGTGGCCTTATGGGTAATGTAGTGTGTGTGTCGTGGGACGGCAGAAGAAAACGGGGTTAGATGAAAAGTGTAGTGAGCATCAACAGCAGCCCAGCGTGTATAGATTTACATTCTCTGTTAACCGACAGGAGCCGAACAATACAACCTGTGTGATGTTACAAGTTCCTGCAGTGCCAGAATAAAGTGCTCGTTCCATGCAGAGAAAACCGGGCTTTTTCCTTTGTTGTTGTTAGCATGTTAGCCGCTAATTACGAGCCAAAAATAGCACAATAGTTTGTTTACTACGGTTCAGAGACCAGAGGCTGTGAAGGTAACAAAGATCACAGTCGAGCCTTTGTCTTGTTTTGCTGCAGTGCCTCGCTACTTTTTGGGGGTTTTAAACATATTTTAAACACATTATTGAGGCTCGTGGGGCTCCGGCTCTAGTTTGCGGATTTTGATTTATGCTGGGGAGCGCCAGTCCCCATTGACCACGAAAAATCACTGTATGTAAATTTAGAATAGAACAGTTTAATGTTCGCAGGACAGAATCGGAGCTGCTCAGATGCAGGTCAAGAGCAGATGCTTCGGAGATCACTGAGGCACATCTCGCTGCAACATTGTGAAGACGGTCAGACTGCACCAGCCGTGTGATCACCGGCACCGGCGAGGAGACGGCAGCGCATGAGGAAGGCACGGCTCTAATTATAAGCGGGCATTATCACGGGTGTGAAACCAGAAGTGACAGCAGCCGTGAGCAGACAGTCACACACACGAACACGCACACAAACAACGGCCGCACGGGCCAGAGTCATCATATGGACAAATCACAACTGCTCAGGCTCAGTAATGTCTGGCAGATGTTAACGCTTTGTACCTAATGACTCCCTGGAGACCTCACCCAATCAGACAGGACACAGTGATGTGCAGGGGGAAGTGTGTTGTCTGTGTGTGTGTGCATATGTGTGTGTGGAGGCTGTGGTGTGTTGAAAAACTCTGATCTTAAAATTCATACATGTAATTTAATCTCATTTAAAATCTGTAATGTTTGAATCTTTTGTGTCTCTCTTTAATCAGAGGCTTCAGATAAATCATTTAAAATGCATGACTGTGTGGTTGTGTGTGTGTATGTGTGTGTGCGCATCAAACCTTTATGCCATCAGAGAGTCATTTCATGCTTGACTACTTCCTGTTTTGAAGAATACCTTGGTTTGTGTTGCACATAATGGAACATTTTTGTAAACAAACCTAACAAGGACGGATACAAACACATCTGACCGTCTAATCTGTGTTAAAGAGACAAACACAAGCCTGGATAAATGTAATTTTATAACATAAATGAGCTTTCTGCTGGCTTTGCAGATAATTACCGAAGGTGATGCTCACGTTTCCTCCTGATCAAGTTTCTTTCAGTCATTGCTCTCTTTTTGTTTAGTTTTTTTTTTACAGCACGTGTAAATCTAACTGAGAGCTCTCCAGTGAGGCCTCCTCCCATTGAAACACGTCTAAAATGCCTCCTGCTTTTTAATGGAAAGAATCACTTATTTGAAAAAGGCTTTGAAGTCTTTAGCACTTAATTATGAAGCATCACGATGTGAGTGACGCCTCATATATGGCCCAAGAACAGTGACCTGAACCCACAAGCTGAAAGTCCAGTCTGTAGCTTGCTTGAGTTAATAAAAGAGAAAAATACAGACACGTTTGCACCAGAATTAGCCTCACAACTTCTGCAACTTTGGAAACTTTCCTCAACACTTGAACAACACTGTCACTTTCTGACGCCCCACCAAGAGCTGTCACTCACCTCAGCCCCACCCCCGGTGTATCCCCACCTTTCTCCGGCTGTCTGTCAAGCAGGAAGCTCACCGTCTCCCCCCTCCATCTGTTATCATCTCCCCTTCTCCACAAGTGCCGGGTGGGGGGGGAGCTGGCGGGGGCCGTCCGCAGGCTGGTCATCCCGTTAGAGGCCTATTAAGAGTCCCCAGGCTCTCATCTGGGGCCTACCGGTGAGAAATCCATATCAATACCTTTCTGTTATGCTTCCAGCAGCTCGACACAGAAAGGCTGCCTGCCTGGCACAGACAGCACTGCATGGGGCTCCTGTCGAGGCTCAGAGAGGATGGGGTCTCCGTGTGGACCTCCTGTCAGTCCTCCTGTTGCACGTGTGGACCCGAGGAGACAATGCAGGAGTTTGAAAAGGCACACTTCCTAGTCCTGTTGGTGTTTTTGAAAACAGCAGTTTGGATCACATCTGGCCTGCAGAGCTCACAGCCTGCTGCTTCCTCCAGCAAGCTGGCAGCCTGCAGGCTGGAGGTGAGAGGCAAAGATGATCCTGGATGAAAAAAAATGTGAAAAAAAAAATGTCATCCTTTGCTTTTCTTCCTTCTTTTGTATTCTGGTCTGTCCCATCTGGGTGCTGAGGTCATATGTTGGATTATGTGCAGTTTTATAGTGGTCTGTTTTGGTCCACAGTCATTTGAAGAGAAAGGAAGCTCCACAATTGCTTCCAAATAGTTTTGTCAATTTTGTTAATGGTGTAATCAAATAAGCCTCTCTTCCTCTGAATGCTTTAGCCTGAACCGTAACACAAAACATATAATACGCCTTAAAGACCTCAACCTGCTTAAATCTGTAATTTTGTGGACCTCTGATCCCTCTTATCCTGTGTTTATAGGGGGTAATAAATGTTTTCCTGGTCAATATTGCCTCATAAAGCAGAAAAGAAAAAGGAAAAAATTTACAGCAGTCACCAATCAACAAGATGATTTTTTTTCCTTTTTTTTTTTAAAGTTCAGAGAATTCAGCGCCAATCGCCTTCCTCCTGATGGAGCCACCAGGACCAATCAGAGACTTTCCCTTTCTAATCCATCACATTAGTAGGAGGTTTAAAACAAACACGCCGTGCGCATCCATCTGTCTTGATGCTACCGGAGAACAGAGGTCTGTTTCCTCATTAGCAGCTTATTAACAGCCCCGGCCCTGCAGAGATGACTCTCCCTGGAGGACAGGCGCCCCAGGGGGGGGTGAGGGAGCTGGGGGGGGTACTGGAATGGTTAAAGATAGTAATGCTTTGTTTCGGGTCTGTCCTCCCAGACCAGCCCCCTGTCCGGACCTGCCCAGGGGAGGCTGTGTTATGCGTGTTGGGGATAAGGAGATCCAGAGGAGAGGGCTGGACAGAGGAGGAGAAGGAAGGATGGAGGAGAGGGGAGGAGATGCAGAGGGAGATTTGACCAGAGGTCATCCATCAAACCTGCTGTCAATTTTGCCACCTCCCGCAGAGACAGAGAGGGAGAGAGTTTCAGTACTGTAAGCCCGACAACAAAATCTTCAGAAATCTTCTGTCCTTTCACTTCTCTGAGTTAACTCACCTAGTTGTTGGTTCTCTAATTACCAAACAAAATTACCAAAATAAATCTGTTTTCCATAACTGATCTATTCTCATCTCTAGGTGCAGTTCCCGTGCTGTAACACACTGGGCATTAATGTTTCTATGGAGTCTTTCCTTTTGGATAAGGTTCTTTCTTCCTTCCTTTTTTTTTTTTTTTTTTTTTTTTTACAGTAATGGTCATATAATAGGCTTAGAGATGTAGAAGAGCAAATCCTGAACCAAATCTGAGCAGCTATGTCATCATTTCTAACTGCTTCCAGTTACGTCTGTCCACATTAGCCTACACCGGCTGAGTTTACAAACTGAATCTAGTCTGCAGCGGATCAAAAAAGTTCTGTTCTCACGAATCGTGGACAGTTATGTATTATGGTTATGGTTACGATTTGTTATGGTTAAGCCTGGCGTGCACACTACTCTGGCAAGTTTGAAATTTGTGATCCCATGCAGACCTCCTTTCAGTTTGTACATGCAACTGTTTCGGCCTACTAAGGACAGGAAAAACCCAAAAGTATTTAGAAATTATAACATAGATGAACAGATCTCATGACTTGCTCTTCTAGGTCACTCTTTGTCTTTTCTTGATTCGTCACACCTATAACTTAGTAATGGAAGATAACGCGCAGGAAACAGGAAAAGGAGGAGATGGAGCAGCAAACTGCTGCAGTCTGGAATCAGATGTAATGCAGATCATTTCTGCGTCTGATTGTCTTTCCCAACACGGTGTTGAAACACTAATGCAGACATGGATGGATTTCATCTCGAAATGCCTCTTGAAAATGAATGAATCACTCTGAAAATAATTAGTGCAACACTGAGGTTGTTGTACTTTCTCTGTCAAAGAAGAAGGGGTGGGGGGGACAACGGTCCACAACAGTGCAAAATGAAAGACTGATTGCAATAAACGTAAAAGAAACATCCCTTTCAAAGAGCTTTGCAGTTCTAGCAAATAGATTCTGATATGAATTTTAATAATAACTGAGGGTTATATATCATATCCTTAGTTGTACAGTAACTCTGATTAAAAGGCCACAGGGTTTTAAGCAATGCCATGTACCAGCAAAGATAAACAATAAATGTGCATCCGCTTGTTGAGAGTTTGGAAAAAGACTACTTTGTTTTCAGAACGTCTTTAAGTCTCACAGTCTACAGTTCTTCCAACGATCAGATATGAACAGAAGTTGTCAGCTCATTTTCTAGGAGCCATTCTTGCAATGAACTCATACTTTTTTCCACAAAAATAGTGAGGAGGCTTCTCCCTTTAAAGGTATGGTGGGTGTTCTTTTTTTGCAGCATTTTTTACAATATTGCCTAAAAGACCTTTGCACATTCCCATTGCACCCACTGAAATAGAATGTTTGCAAAAAAAAAAAAATTAAATGTTTTGGTCCTGGTCTAGAGGGTGTAATCAGAGGAAAACTTTGACCAATCGATGTACTGATTCATCTTTACATTTATTGGCTGCCTTAATACGTCCATCAAATATCAATCCACTCCCACCCACCCCTCACAGTTTCGTTACTGGAGGACCTCCCACAGCTCTGGCAATCAGGTGAGCGGACACAGCGCTGCTATTTGAAAGCCAGAAATCAAGTTAGCTTGCACAGATCATTTCGTTGCCACAATGACAGAGAAGAAGACGTCAACCAGCAGCAAAATCAAAGGGAAAACTGTTGTTGAAAAAGCAACAGTCATGCGGAAGCTAACCGAAGAACGAAACAGAACAAGAGAGGTTATCGGTGCGGCTTTCCAGCGCTGGCGCCAGCTAAAAAATGAAAAGGAGCTCCAGACCGACGCCAGTTTCTACTGGATAGGTAAGATGATGCCGTTCTGATTATATAATATTTCAACATACTGATAGGTTACAGGTATTGTAGGGCTATTCACCCAGTCAGTCAGAAAATGAAAGATGACAAAATTATTGTCCATCGAGTGACATGACGAACGTATTCCAGCATGTTTCGCTAAACTACCAACTCTGTCAACTAGGCTACAGTACTATGTGTGACACCGTTAGGTAGGCTGTTGTTATCCTTGATGGTATCTTTCCCAATATCGTTGAATGCTATACCTTTTGTTAACTATAAGCTTCATGCACAAACCGATAAATAGTTATGACGCTGGCATGGCACATAGTTCTTCTCCTACGAAGCTACTTGTTGTTGGCAAATCGACGTGAGTGATCGCTAATGCTCGTGAACCTCCGTGACCGCTCGACAGTGTGCACATTCATGTAGTCGTTAATCGTGTGAAGGCGTGGTTTCGAGGGGTGGGCTGAAGAGGAGGAGGAGCCTTTGGGAGGAGGGAGGGAGTGTATATTTTCAAAATCTCACTTGAGTTGGATTGCTAGAACCTGTTTTTTCAAAGATCTCCCACAATACCTTTAACCCTCGAACACAGTGATACCACTTTTAAGAAAAGATCGAAGCGCGTCTGCTATTTGTCTCTTCGAGGTGAATATCACATCTGTTGAGTGTGCACCAGTGCCAACGTGGACATGTGTTGACCTCAGACCAGAGCTGGAACCTGCAAGCCTCAAGGTATTTGTTAGGTTTGCATTTGCAATTAGGACCAGTGGGTTCAGGTATCTGTTGATCAGCAACCATCTGTCCTGCAAGGGGTGCTTGCACTCTACATGTAAGAGCACTTGCAGTTACAATCAGAGTGATAATAGACACACAGACACCGACACAGGGGTGCATATGTTTGGACACGCATAACAGATTCAGGTTTAGAAACACGCATGGGCACCTTCCCAAGTTATGCTCGCTTTAACAAGGAAAACACCATATTTCACAAGTTAACCATCTAATTATGCAGTCGTCCACGTATTTACAGTAGGCTAGAAGTGAAAAGCAGATGACACAAGCTGGCAGTTCCTCACTGTGCTTTACTGGGCTCTGCAAGGCAGCTGGTTAGCAGAGAGCAGGAGTAGGAGGAGGGAACGGGCAGCAGCTGCTGGAATGAACACAGGTCCTCCAGAGGCTCCACGTTCGGGAGGAACACCTGAAGCTCTGCACGATGGAGAAAATATGATAAAATGAGAGTCATGGGAGATTAAAAAAAAATAAAAATGCTGGTTTAAATGTAAAAATAAAAAAGAACAGAGGCACATATTTGCGCTTTAAAACAAAACAGAATCAGAAATTTGCATTCGGGACTCAGGTGACATCACTGATCTCTGAACAAAATAGGCCATGAATGCAAAAGTTGTTGTGGGTTTTTTTTTTTTTTTTTTTTGCATTTTAAGAAAGAAAACAGACACCTTTTTAAGGTTAAAGGGCCTTTGTCATCATTGTTACAGACATTTTCAGGACGACAGTTAAGGAAAGACTGAAGCAACGAGCAGAAACAGCAGTTGGTTGGAAATGTTAAACAAACAGTGAGATCATTTTATCGTCTCATCACTGCACAACTACAACAGGCTTCATTACACATGTCTTGACTTACTTCATCGCTATCTTTGTTATTATAGATCCATGGAGAATTAGTTGAATTTAAGCAGATGTTGAAACATCTGACTTTTACTTAAAATACTAAATATTTTCAAAAAACATATTTTGAGTTTGTTCCAACTTCGCTTTTTGTTTTATTTTTTTGTTCCTCCTCTCCATGATATTGTTCTTCTCCTCCTCCACCTCCCCCTCTCTTCTGCAGGCCACTTTTCCCTTTCCCAGCCTGCCTTGCGGTCCCGCAGGCGCCAGTCGCACCCTGTCCCGTGCAGTCTCCCGCCGTCCCACTGAAGACCGTGAAATCGGCATGATTAATAATTATAATTATTGGCAAACGTGCCAGCTGCTCTGGGGCAATGGGCACCTCTGATTTATGGTTCTGTAAACGCAAACAGTCATTGTCCATATTCAGGGAAGAAAGGAGGGGAGATGGAGGCAGACGGGGAGTTTTGGACGCCTGCCCTCAAAATATGATTTTATCTTCGGAAGTCAGCAGCCCTGTCCTGCAGGCATTGTCTCGAGTCCCGCCCTCCTCGCTTCCAACCATTCCCCTCTTGTTCTGTCCATATTCCTCACCTAGTCTGTGCTCCATGGACCATTGCTTTTTGATCTCAGTGTGCTTCAAAGGAGTCTGGGGCCACATGGCTTTAAGCATTGTGTGTGCAGACTGTGGCTTTATGGACAGCCTATTAGTGTTAGCAGGGTATTAACCCTCAGTGCAAAGGTGTGCGTCCTCAAAGTTTGGCCTCTTATTGAATAAAAAAGGGAAGGAAAATAAATAGCTGGCTGAGATAAGTCAGCAATTATCTCGCCATAATCAGATTTTTCTGATCCAATAATAAACTGGAAAATAACCAGAAATCTGTCAGGAAGTTTACAACGGTTTACCCGCCTCATCGGTGCCACTTCACCTGTGTGTTTGCTTATGTCTGAGCGCTCTGACTGACTTAGCGTTGTGGTCTGTTCGTCAAGGCTCCGGGGGTCCGCTGACGTGTCCATCACTGACAGAACGAGACCATGGATTACCTCGCTCATTAATCACCATCAACATGGCAGCCGGCGCGCACTCGCTCACACAGACTCGTCCATCCCGTACATGAGGCGACGCGAGCAAAAACACACATGCAGGCGCGCACGCATAAATCTCTCAGCACACATACAGAGCAGTTGTGACAGCTACTGGCCACCAACCTGTCTGCAGCCTAATCTCATTAAGGTCCTGGCATCTGGGCCTGCTCTGCTGAGAGATGCTCTGTGATGGAGTGAAGAAGACAAGGCGTTCAAGCGTATAATGGATGTCTAAATCGTCTGGCCTCAGCCAACGGGTCCTCGTCACGTCCCTTCATGGGCGTCCTCGCAAGTAGCATTTGGAAGCTTTAGGGAGAGATGCTCTAAACACTAAACCGCAACTCTGCAGAGACGGAAGAGTCTGGCTGGTTAAACAAGACGTAACAACTTGAGAGTGTAATATGATGTAGCAGGAGAGGGTGTTGTCATGGCGGCACACCTGTCTGCAGCTCGACCAGCCTGCTGCAGGCCTGTCCTGCCCTGTCTGCTCCTGGGGTGCAGTGTTGTACCTGTCAGTGTTGTGCAGATGGGTTCCGGCTCCCTCAGGTACCTGGGCTAAATACCCGTCATTAATCACCACATAAAGCCTTTCCCAGCGGGAGATGCCCCAGGTTAGACCACATCAAGAAATAAATTGGCTGAAAAATGGCTCTGGACGAAGGCTCCGTCCCCGGAGAGGGACAGGAACATGAACAGGAAGAGGGGAGGAGAGGAGAGGAGAAGAGGAGTATCTGAGCGAAGCCTCCTCAAACCCACTAAGTGATCTGTCAGAGAGCTAAGTGACATCATCATTCACTTGGCCCCTGTCGTGTTCCCGTGGTGCTGACAATCTCGGCTGTTTGCTTTCAGATTTGAACACATTCATCTTCTTTATTTGCCAAAGTGGGTTTTATGCTTAGACAGAAGGCTGAGCTTCAACACCGTTGAAGAACTGTGTGGAGCCTTGATGTTCATCACGCTGTAAATAAACACTTTCTATTAAAAAGGTTGAACATAACTTCATGAAACTGAACACAAATGCAGGAAAATGATTTTTCCTGCATCTTTGACTGACTATAGCGAAAAGCTTAAATATCAACTGTTTCCCTGTTTCAAGGTTGTTGTTTGGGTTTAGATAAATATTTGCCCTTTTTAAATTGTGGTGTCTCCAATATAGTTGCAGTGATACACATTTTGTGTTCAACAGTTTTTGCTGCTTTAGTCTTATTAATGTTCATCTCTGAGCTTCATTGACATGTCAATGTACCTAATCATAAAAACCCTTTTTTTTCCCCCTTTTTGTTTTTAAACCAATTTTATCCTTCAAAAACATGTGAAACTGACTGATTTCAGCAATCTCTGACTGAAAGGGAAGGGAGACCACCAAAAAAGAAATGCCCTCCAGTAAGTTTACCTCCAAACAAACATCTAAACATATTTCTATCATCAAAATGATCTCACACAAAAGAATTGTGACTGAAAGGACTTTGAAAAGAGAGATGCAGCTGCAGTGAAGAAAGCTTAGGCAAATGCCTATGATATTTCTTTGGTCACCAGCGGTTCAGAGCTGCTAACCAATGGTGTCGATGCATCTGCAAGCATAGTTAGTTGCATTAGACTTGGTGGCCATCCAGGACCGACTGGAATTATGCAGGAAATACAAAAGTTGGACAGCACAAGACTGGTGCAAAGTTATTTTCTCCTATGATGCACTCTTCTAGCTGCTTGATTCAATCTGGAATATGAAAACATAAACTCCACCACAAGACAGTGAAACATCTTTAGAACCATCCACGTTTAGGGTTGCTTCTCATCCAAGGGGGCGGGTTCACTCACAAATCTACACAAAAATGCCAGAGTGAATCGGAGATGCTATCAAAATGTCCCCCAAGAGCTACTTTCTTCTCACAATCTGGGAACAGTTTGATTATGATCTATGTATCTTCCAGCATCATGGAGCGAGTGGTAGCATAGAGGCTCAGAGATGGTGGCTGGAATGATGGAATAATGGATCTCCATCAATCCAGAAACAGATATCCAGCGTCCCAGAGTGAACTGCAGAACCTTTGACTGTTTGACTGTAAATATGAACTCTGAATAAATCTGATGCATTTCACATTGAAACCCTCTGAAATATGTAAAATGTAAAATGCTCATAAATATATTTCATAAACATGTGAAAATACTAAAAGAGCAAATTTTTGTGGAAAAAAAGAAATGGTGTAACTGCCAAAACTTTGATCACCTTATATGATTAAAAAAAAAAAAAAGTTGGATAATGCCACTAAACTGTACTGAACTGATATAAATTTTGGGCTTCGCAGGCAACACAGCATTAATTCAAAATCCCTCCATAGGCTGAACAACACATATGATAAATCCTGTTATTTTCAAAAGTCTAATGTGTAAACAAAAAGAGATGCAAATTTCCCTGCTTCCTGTCAGACTGATGCAAAGTAGAAAACTGCATTGTGGTCGGACAAATACTTATTGGATATAACAAACACTTGGTCCTCTGAACAACTATTAGTGAAGGTGTCATGGGAAAGTTGCATATTTTTAAAAGAGCCATTAATGTTTAACAATTGGGCCAATGCAAATTGTTTTTCTTTTTTTTTTTTTCCTTTTGGCCATCCGGGCAACTTCTTCCAAAGGTGTCGCTTATTTCATCAAAGCATCGCCAAACCCTGTTCCGCACACTTAAAAACAGTTTTTCAGTCCAGCTGCTTCCCTCAACTGTCTCACTGTTACTCAGACTTGTCCGTCGAATAAACATTTACTGCTCCATGAAGCCAAAATACAACAAAGGAGACTCTGATAGTCCCCTTCTTCTTCACAATCTAATTTCGTTTTCTATTTTTTTTTTCCCTTTTTTGGACATTTGAATCTTTTGCCAGCTTACAGTTGAGATGTGTCCCTTTGAAGCCCAGGCTGAATTCATGACCCTGGAACAACAGTGCTTCAGGGCTCACCCTCATTTGGGGGGCCAATGACAAATCAAAGGGGAAATATGGGGCCCAGGACATATGATCATATCTTTGAGACAGACTTCTATTATCAATCAGTCATGAATTCATAAATCTATAAAACTTTACCCACGCATACATATAATCCACAAGGATGCAAGAAAATACTACAACCACTAGTCATAAGTAAAGAATAATAACAATAGAACAGTAAAGATAATAAAATCTAAATAAAGAATAATAACTACAACAGAATTCCTATAATAAAACGCATAGATAAGGTCAAGGACATGCTGTGGTCCGGTGCTGCTGTGCCGTCCACCTCAGACTGAGGCTGTCCAGTCCTATGATTAATGACCGAAGGGATTCCCCTGGTCAGCCACGTAACTGCTGCTCTAATGACACCGGCCTGCCTCATATTATATCCTGCAGCACCTCGGGGTGTCACCGAGCCTTCGGTGGTCGGCTGCGCCACACAGGTCTCATCAGACATGACTGGCACGATGACACATTCTGCTGGCTTAAATGACACCGAACTGCAGGAGATTAAACCTGAGTTAAAACAAATGTAGGTGGAGTGTTAACGCTAAGCAGAAGCAGAAAAGGGCTTATGAGGTGTTTGGGCTCCATTTCAGGTTTTTCTTTCAGTTTTGGTTCAGTTCATCACTTTTTCATCATTCTAGTGAAGCAAACAGGTCTGTCTCATGAGACAGACGCTTGTCTCTGAAATATCCTTCAATATGTTGATTTATATTATTCCTCATACACTGAATACAAAAAGTTGGGCTACGTGATAAACAGAAAATTAGTAGGATCAGAGATTTTCAATCAAACATTTTATAAATCCTTTTGTCTTCAGGTCCAACAGCAATAAATGAAATGCGATTCACACATTAATGCATATGTTCTAATAGCGCAGAACAATTTATAATGTATTCAAAATGAAAAACATGCATAGAAAGTACAGATATTTGCATTTATCAGGTATACTGTAAATCAGCCGCTCCTTGAACACATCTGAGTGTCCTCCTGCTCAACGTCTGCGCCTCATTCCCTGTTCACCCTAATCGATTAGCAGTTTCACCTGATCTGCCCCCTTTTTTTTAAGCAGCTCAGCAACCATAACTCTCCGCCATGTTGTGCTGCAGGATCCATCCAGCCAGGGTTTGAGACGCTTCTTCGTACTGGACTTTCATCAAATGTGCGTGTGCATCATGATGGAAGTGGCAGCAGAATCTCAGAAACTGAGGAGTGGCATATAAATTCCACCTTTATGAGCATCACCAAACAAGTACAGAGCAAATTAAATGTTATGAATATGCAAAATTGCTCTCCAGGCACTGGTTTAACCCATAAATATATTTTTATTAAAATGATGTGTTAGTATATGTATTAACATTTCATCATTACATTTTTTTTTTTTCGTCGTGACGAAACCCTAAATGGTTTGGGTTTAACGCCACACTTTTGTCTTGATTATTATGGATGAGTCTTTAAAGATGCAGATGAGCGCCGCCTCTCCCCTGCGCCGCCATCCTGCCCCAGGCTTGTTTATGTATGAAACCCTGGCTGGTCACAAGCTGTCAATGCAGCTCCGAAGTGAAAATGCTCAGACAGCATTTAAAGCAATCATCTGAGCGTCTTCTGGGGTGATCTTTAAAAGCGTTTACACGTGTGAAACGAGATTTGCAAACATCTTAACATTTGAAATAAAGCCAGACCCATCACTGTGCTTAACGTCGGAGACGTTTTAAAAGCTCAATGCTTTGGATGACTACTTTTAAAGGAATAGTTGATGTGAAACTTCAGCACTGCTTGAAATCATTGGAGTGACTGTGATCTGCGGACATCCCACCTTGTGTCTATGCTGAAACATGGTCTCTCTGTGCACCTCAACGCAGCAATATCAAACAAAACACACACTTAAAAGGCCTAGCAGAGGACCACAGACCATTATGTAATTTAAAAGGGGGGGGGTAGCATGGTGAGCGGCCAGGTTATGCTCCTCTATTCTTCTTATTCTTTCCTCGGCAGAGCAGTTGGTGTCAGTAGGAGATGGCAGGACAATGGAGGTGATCTCTCTGATCTCAGTGCTTCCATTGTGGCTCGTCATATTATTAATGTTCATCTCTGAGAAAAGTCACGGCCTCTGCCTCGCAGCTTCTGCATCTGCATCGCTCTGTCATCTTCGCTCTGCTGGACTTCCTCTCTTCTCTCTGTTGTACTTCATCTGCATGCGGCTCTGTCTCCTCTGTGCTGTATTCACTCCTTCAAAATTACATGCAAGCACAGTGACCCCCCCCCCCCCCCCCACACACACACACACACACACACACACACACAAGAATCCACACAACCGAAGGAGAATTATGTCAATCACTTGGTTTCATCCATTCTGTTGCAAACTGCTCTTCTTCTGAAGCCACATATGGTGTAATAATAGCTCATCTATTTAGTCTAATTTATTCTGTGATTCTACAGAGGAGTATCATATTCAGATGTCTTTACATAGAGACTTATTTAGACTTTACTACTTATTACCAAAGCTTTTGATCCTCTACAGTGGTAAGAAAAAAAAAAAAAAGAGAAACACTGCAAGTATATTGTCCCCTCTCCTTTCAAAACCCACAAACGAGAGGATCTGTAGTTCATTTATCAGCGGTGCCATGAGTCGCCCGTGCCTTGCTGTGCTCTGCTCTGGGTCAGGCTTCCTTCACTGTGGACTTGGAGTAATTATTAACCTGCAGGGATTGTCTTGAAGCCCTCTGGCCATCGGGGACTGCTGAGTGTCAATCAACAAAGGTCACAACAAGGCAAGATTGTCTTGGCAGAGATAGAAGGAGATGAGAAGAGAAGGAGAGGGAGTAAAACCATCAATGTACAGAAGCAAAAAAAAGAAGTGTGCAATAACATTATTACAAGACCAGGAATTAATGACCTCATTGAAATGGCCAACCTGTTCTGTCCTATAAGAGTCCAATCTGTGTCCTTACATACACAAATGGGTTTCCAGTGTGATAAGGGACAGCATGGTGGCCTGTAGCAGATGGATGGCTGCTGAGCAGTGTTTGTACTCTCCTTTATTCTGCTTTATAGGAGTCTGATGGTTTGGTGCGCCAGTCTGGTGCAGGATAACATGTTAGCATGTAGGATGGACATATGCAGACGCAATTAGCCTTTACAGCTTCAAAGTGGCACTAATCACAAGCTTATATACCTGTCTGCTTCATTCAAAGACTCCACAGCAACTTTACTCAAAAGTTAGTTAACAGAAGCCCAGACGGCTACTTGTCCTTTATTTAAGTCTGGAATTAAATGCACATAATATTCACCTTTATAACCCTGCATCCTGCCTTCAGCATATTCATATTAACTTTAAAAAGCCCTGGTAAATCATAAATGATATCAAATATCAGAATTAGAAACGTGTCATCAAATCTTTAGTAAAACCACCTATCAGCTGTGACAATAAAGTGAAAACTTCCAAAAGAAAATGTAATGTCTAAGTGTCAAGTTAGTAAAATCGTGACATTTAACTGGCATTTCAACATTTTGAAGTGTTGTGATCTCACATGTCTCAGACTAAACAGAACCTGTAACGAAACGATAAAAAACTCCAGCCCCCCCCTTCACTCCATCAGACCCCCCATATGTGATATAACTTGAGAAAAAAAAAAGTTTTCTTTTTTTTTATCATGGGAAGAAGAGAGTTTGGATGTTCTCTACATAAAACTCACCACCTTAAACTGAAGGTAATTTATGCTGCTGCCGTGGCATTGTGGCCTACAGAGTCATTGTGAGACGGCAAACAGCACGTCTTCTAAAGATGTTTGGGTTTTGTGGGGAATAAATCGCACGGTCCCTCCGCAGACCGGCTCTATATCATATTCGGCTGGCTTGCCGGTGCCACTGAGGAGGAAAATGGGCCGCCAGAGGCCCAGCCACTGGCGGGTGGTCTGACACCAAAAGGTTAAATATGGTTCAGCCATGGACTCTCTCAAAGGGCTGCGCTGTTAAAAAAAATAAGTTATGTGGGTTGTATGTCTTCACGCAGTCAGGAAATTGACAATACCGAACAGCGAGGCACAGGCCTGTCCTGGAGCTGAACTTCATGGTTGACCGTCCAGTTGAAAAAAACTTGTGTCCGGCCGATTTATTGACGGCTCATCAAAGCCCCAGCCAGGCCAGAGGTGTAAAATTGACACAATGACCGTGGACGTTTAATGGTCGTACATACAATTGTCACATATAATTCATTAAAGCTCTTTGCGCTCAAAACTATGTTGATGTGTTTGAACTCGGGAACATAAAAAAGTATAAGTTATGTACGGTGGCCATTAAAGGACATAAATGGCTGAAACCTCTACACAGTACAAGCATTAAATACTTCATGGAGATGCTGCTCTGTATCCTTGCACACATTGCAATTGTGAGACTGCACCACTTGAACAGTTAAATGAATATTTATTTCTGTTTTGTGTTAAAGGGTCAGTTCCCTGAAAAAGCAGAGCCATATTTTCTCTTAGAAATTAGTGTTTCAATCTTATTCACCCCCATCTCAATAATTATTCTCTCTTTTCTTCATCTAACATCACGGCCTGGAAAGTGAGCTGACGGCACCAAACACCAACAAAAAGCGAAAATATAAATAAAAATTTCTTGAAAAGTAATTTAATCAACATGTCTCAGAGAGAATGACATCTATTTTTGCAAAAGAGACCCGAGACACACCAACGTTTGCTTAACACACAACTGTGTGACGCCTGTGATGAATCTCATTCACCTCCAGCCCAAGTCCCTTGGTACATTATATTTCTTTCTTTTTTTTTTTTCCAGCGTCAGACATAAACAGTAAAAACACTGTCGTGGACTGTTGTTCACCATATTCATCTTAGCTGATCTATATCAGCTGTCATACTGTTCCTTGTTCTGTGACTCGCTGAACAGACTGAGATCGAGTATTCAGTCGTTAAAATCCACTCAATCAAACTTGCTGCGACGAAACTTGAAACCTGTGTTTTGATTAGTATAGTCATGCAACCATTTCTATCCCAGTTGTCCTCTTCTTTCCTACAATCCTGATAAACTCTGGTGGTTCTGAATGTGAGAGATACAACAATAAGAGGAAATATCTCCCTGACTGTTTCATAGTGTGTTCTAAATGATCTAAATCTGTTTTTACAACAAGGTTTAAATCACTGTGTTGATAAAAGATTTTCCAGATTGTGTTGCTAACAGACAAAATCACTACCAGTATATTGCTGGTTGTGTCTGTGCATCATTAGTGGTTGGTAAGGCAGTTTCATACATGAATGATGACCACAGATAGGACTTACACGACATGTCATGCCCCGACTTCTACAGTTACATTTTTCATGAGAAAAGTGCTTAAACTTTTGAGGAAACGAAGACCAACAAGTCTCTGGATGAGGCTTTATTAGATCAGCAAGACAATCGTGGCTGCAGGAAGAAGGTTTGTTGAAATTAATTTCACAATCTGAGCATGCTGATTGTTTCTAAACTCCTCCAAAATGTTTTGTCAATGAATCTATCCTAGGTTTACACATTTTATTAAATCTAGAGTCACCATTGTCCATAATATCAGGAGAAATGAGAAAAGTCCATCTATGGTAATTATGGTAATTATGGTTACATTACCAAAAATTATCTTCATACCAGGGTTATTATAGTTAACGAAAACTAAGACTAAAACTAAAACTAGCAATGAAAAAAATATTTCAGTTAACTGAAATAAAAATAAAAACTACAATTAAAAAAAAAACGAAAACTAAATAAAAACTACAATGAAGGATGTAAAACTAACTAAAACTAAACTGAATTGTAGATAAATTCAGCTTCGTTTTCGTTGTCGTTTCGTTTTCTCCCTCGATTACTGCCATAGAGATTACTGCCTGTCCTGCAGCAGCCGCTATGCTACCCTCCCTCCAGAGAGGGGGCAGCATAGCGGATATAGACCTTTTCGGGCCAGCCCCCCGGAAGTACCCCCCCCGTCCACCATTGCTGGAGGGTGCTACAGAGCGACACTTTCACCGGCTCGCAGATTAACCAGTGTTTTTCTCTTTCTACAAATATATATTTTTATAATGTCGAGTCGCTCGAGTGGGAATAATGTTCCGTCATAAACTGTGCCAACAATGGTGTGAAAATTCGACAATGGAAGAAGAAAGTATGCACGAAGACTGCCTTGTTTGCAGAACAAGAAGTTAGGAAGACGTGGGTGAAAAATATCAACAGAAAGAACTTTGTTCCAAATGAATACAGCCGGGTGAGTTTTCGTTAACATTCAATCTCGTACTACTCATAGTCTCGCTGAGAGTCCCGGACGATTCTGGCCGAAAGAACAGCATTATGAGGCTACTGTAGCTCTCAGTACTAGCACAAGCCTATAAATGAATGAATGAATGAATGAATGAATGAATGACTTAGGAGAATGATAAAATAAATTAAATATAACATTAACACATAGCCTAATTTACCGCTAGCGTTAACATTACAGCAGCATAATCTTTATGGCTTGTTGACGTTAGTTATAGCCAGCGTTCCACAGTTTTTAGTGTTTGATTATGGGAATAGATCATGCTATTTCCATAACCAATCATTAAAAACAGCGATAAACTACCTTCATCTGTAACTGGAGGCCACTGCCTAACATCATCAATCCAAGACATGTCTGTGTTATCCGTAACAGATCCTCCACGCTGCTGTGTTTGGGTTACTTGATGGAGCACCGCACACTCCAGTTATGGCTGGGCCACTAGGGGGCGCATGTCCACAATTTTCAAGTCGAAAAGGTGTATAAACTGCTGCATACTGCAAGAAGAAGAAAAACTAAAACTAAGACTAAAACTAAATAAAAACTAAACTGAAACTAGTCAATTCCTCAAAATAAAAACTAAACTAAAACTACTAAATTACTTGTTGAACTAACTAAAACTAAACTGAAATAAAAAAGCAAACTGGAAAACTAAATAAAAATAAAAACTAAAGAAAATTTCAAAACTATAATAACCTTGCTTCATACTGCCAAATAAATCCTTTTACTTTCAAATGTTGGTCATTTAATAAAACAACTCTGTGTCTGGTGGCACAGTGGTTAGGCTACAGTCCTCAATGCCACAGTTGCAGGTTCAACTCCCGGCCCGTGCGGCCCTTTGCTGCATATCCTCCCCGTTCTCTCTCTGCCCCCCCTCCTGTCTATCGTCACTGTCAATAAAGGCCCCTAGTGTTTACTGAATGAAATAAATACTGTGCTTAGTAGGCTAGGTAGTAAAGTCGGTCTATGCTCATCTTTCCCAATATGATTTGAAAAATGTTCAAGAGAGAACCAACATTATAGGTACAAAAATACTTCTTCTTAATTTTGAAAAAATGGTCAGAACACACTTTAGAATAATCAGTGGGAACAAAATCTTTGCAGTTTTTTCGTGCGGCCCATGTTTCTCACAGACATCTGCTGAGTTCTTTCATCCTTCATGTGCTCCAGTTTCAGGGATCCGATCTGTTCTTGCATCCAAGAACAACCCATATATGTGGCATTTTATTGACTTTAATGGAGATATTGTTCTCAACAAGCTCAGTTTAGTGCAGTCTTACTACACACTGCCTGTTACAGTGTTTATAAACCAATCACTTCACCTAAAAAAATGGCGGAAGGCTTGTTGTGATGTGATGTGAATACTGTCTGTAGACGGCATCAGAAGAACTGGGTAACACCCCTGTAATACCACCCAGAGGTTTTCTGAAAAATGCTTTTGAAGGCTCTTTTCCCCGTGTACTGCTCAGCAACTAGAACACACACACAGTCGCAGTGAGCTATTTTATCTTGGCTGGCTTAGATTATGCTAAAGTGTGATGCTAACTGACTTACCTTTCAAGCTTTATGATCAAATTTGTCCAAACATCCTCATTTGAAGTGTCTCTACTGTAATGGATGTGAAATTTAGCTACCTAGGCCAAAACTGATTTTTAACCAGGCTGTAAATATGTTTACTTCTGCTGCAAATTTGGACATTTAAACTTGGAGGTATTGGCTCACCTTTGGAGCCAGTCAGTCGTAAAACAGCCACTTTTCTTAGTTCTGCATTTGCTTCAGCCTGAAAGTTTGAATGCAGATGCTTTAGTAATTACACACATCAGATGATTTATTCCTCTTGGAGACTTTAAGAAAAATGACAACATTCTCATTAAAGCCTTTAACATTAAGGTTTATGACAACTCCCAAGTTGTATTTCGGTAAGACATCCAATAACAGAGCTTGAAGTTATATTATATGTGCAACTAAATTCTGGAGATACATCAGGGCTGTGGTGGAGAGAGCTGCTGAAATATCAGAGCCAGTTTTATAAAATCAGAGCTTGTTTGGAAGTGAGCATGGCCCTTCTGTTTCCTATTTAAAAAAAAATGCCCTCAGTTCAAAATAAGAAATTATCAT